>JAVHNF010033855.1:0-17289 GCA_034783455.1 Micropsitta finschii | reverse complement strand
ATACAACTTTCTGTTCCATTTCATAGCCCCCAAACCAATAAGCCATTCAGTGTCTTCAGTCAACCTCCGCTTTGGTGGACGTTCAACTATGAAATCTGTTGCATGCAAAATGAATCCCATGTCTGATGCTGCTTCTTGTGGATCAGAAGTCAAGAAATGGTGGACAAGACAATTAACTGTGGAGAGTGATGAAAGTGGAGAGGACCTTCTTGATATCTGAGAAAAATTTAAGTCATACTGCGACAACAACCACTTCAAGTACAATCTTTTTCTATGGTTAGAATAGAAGATGTGTGTGACGTACAATTTCTTTAAAATCAATGTCATAAATTTAATCAAATGCTCGTCCTTCTGCCATATGAAGCATAGCACACACTTACATGTTAGAACTCACCTCTATAGGTACTAACTGTACTTTAAGAAACCTGTATACAACAGCACTATTAACAAAGCCAGAGAAACTATATTGCCTTTAGCAGGCAGAGAGGTGAAATATTTCCTATGTTCTGTAGCTCCATAATGAAAATGTATTTTGATATACACACCTTTGTGTTTTTCTTCAACCTATACCATATTTTAATGTGGCAACACTTTACAATACAGGGGTAATGTATTTCTTTTTGTGTTTTCCCTCAGTTCTTATTTAGTAATGTTTCTTTAGAAAGATTTTATTATCCACAAATCACCTGAAGAGGTCAGCACTGACTTCATGTTCAAGTAAAGTGTTTTTACAAAGTACAGATTCTGAATTACAATTCTAAGCCTTTTCTGGACCTTTTTTAAAAATATGCAAAATACAGGGTAACTAATTTTAAAATCAGAAGGTGAAGGACTGGCTTTTAAAATGTAAATATCTTTGGGTTTCGTTAATTATGCAAAGAGTTTGATTTTCATAGAGAAAACAGAAAAAAAAAAAAAAAAAAAGAAGAAGAAAAAGACATGAAAATTGTGTCTCTAAGCATCCAGCAAAAGACCTCCATGTGAAAAACACGGTTTATGCTTCATTTTCTGAATATACTGGTTATACATATGTATAGTGTCATTATTCTCCTGTTAACTGGGTCCCATTTCCTTGTGTAGTCATAAGATAACTTTCTTCTTGTCTGTGTGATAAAAATTAGTATGTTGGGGGTTCTAATTACAGAACAGTGTTGTATGGCTTTTAAAATACAGTTCAGTTATGCTGCAGAAGTGAATTTTACTTACCCATGTTACTACTCATGCTACAGCCCTGCAAAGTTAAGGCATGACACTGTACTGTGGTTAAGTACCTTTATCTCTTTTATCCTCGTGCATCACATTTTGACATATTAGCCTTCTCTTATTTTAAGAAGCATCAAAAGTGCTACATTATCACTGGTGAAAAAAGCAACTATCCTTTCATATCAGTTTTTCCAGTGAAAGGCCAAGGCTGTACAGATATGGAGGTGGAAAAGAAAAACCACAAAACACAGAGTTCATTAATTTCAGACTTTAAGGCTCTCTAAAAACGTAGGATAACAATGTGCCCTTCCATCAGGGAATAACTAAGAAGTTGCAGATTTTGTAGCTCAGCCCCCGTCTGGGTATTTTAGCATAGCTGGGACCTTTCTGTTACCATTGTTTCCTATGGAAATGATAGGTTGCTCTAATATGGCCTGATGTGAGATCTTGTAAGAGGCTCACAGTTAATGTACATCACCATTTAAAATATATGTCCTTTAAAAACCAGACAAAAGCCAGTGCTCTGTGATGTTTTCTGGCCAAAATATTAACATAGAGTGGTCAGAATACAGCACTGTTTTCACAGATGCCTTCACCATAAACGCAAAATCAGTTCTGGCCATAAAATACAGTTTTCTTGGCATCTATCAGTGTTTCGTTCCCTGTGTATAGATGAACATGGTTTAGATTTTTTTTGTATTTTTAAATAGTCATATTGAACACATCTGTATTTTGTGGTTTCTTTATGTGTTCTGGGATATATTTAAGTTAAAATCTAGTCAATTGTAACTCTATAGTAACAAATGTGTGCATTCTCTTGTTTACTGAATTAGAAACCATCAACAAAACCTCATATGCAAATACATTCCTTTGTGTTCTGTTTTGTGCGTAAGATGAGCTTTTGTATATATGACAAAAAGATAAATACTGGATTTATAAAATATAGTATCTTTGAAAGTTCAATAATACATTGAACTGCAGATCTTTCTGAATCATTCTTGCTGCAAATCTTCTTTTTAAAAAATATGGCAAACATTTTTTCCTTGCCTTACAGTACTCTGTCAATAAAAGTGAGTTGCTTTAAGCAATATTCCTCCCTCTGGTTTTCATTCTAACTGCATTCGCTGTATCATCGGCATTATGCTGCATAGTGGCTGGGTGTCTTGTCTGTACAGGATTATTTAGAGATGCTTTTCAAACTCTTCTAATTGGGGGCCTTTGGGTTTTTGGTGAGAAGTCCAGCAACCACCCTCATCAGTACCTTCCATGAAGGGTCTCAGTCAAAAAATAGGACTAAATAGGACTGTTCAGTATCTGGTTTTATTTAACCCACTTTGTTTGCTTTAAAGCCTGGATGTGAATATGTGTGCATGTGTGAAGGGAAAATCTGTGATGGAAATATTGTGATGGGTTCCAGTATCTTCCAAAACTCTGGACATCCCTGGACCATCTAATTTAATTGGCCCGCTAGCTCTGAGGAAGCAATACCCACGTGTTTATTTCCCCATTTTACTTTTGCAGATATAGGAAGTGCAGTGCAGTTACAAAAATATGAAAACAATATATGCTAGACGTGACTAGGGAAAGGTGAAAATGTCCTTAGTACGGCACCCACAACATGACTGAAGAAGGTGATAACCTCCTACTCTGCAGCAGAGCAACCAGTGAACACTTGCACATGAAGGTGAAGAAGCAGAGAGGAGAGTTAAGAATGACTGAAGTTCAAACAGCTTCTGCAAACAATGGAAAGACACAGAGGAAACAGTGCATCAGGAAATCATTCAGTCTAGACAGCCTGAGAGAAAAGTTCAAACAAGAACAGGCCCTAGACAAAGGTAAACAAAAAACCTGCCAGGGAATATTACTACTTACAGTGGTCCTGGCTCCTAGAACTAAATCCAGAGTTATTCTATACAATGAAAAAAATCATAGAATCACAGAATCATAGAACGGTTTGGGTTGGAAAGGACCTTAAGATCAGCTGGTTCCAACCTCTCTGCCATGGGCAGGGACACATTCAACTAGACCAGGTTGCTTAAAGCTCCATCCAGCCTGGCCTTGAACGGTTTCAGGGAGGTTTAGGTTCCCTCCATTCCATAGGAAGCAAGTTGTAAAAGTCTTATTGGCTTGGGTGGGCAAAAAGTGTAGTGCGTGTTGTCACTGCTTGAATAAAAACCAACTGATGGGAAGTCTCAGAACATGCAGCAAAGATGTATCTCAATATCATTCCAAAGTCAGGTCAGATTTCAGACAATCAGCTTTGAAATGAAGAAATGAATAACCTGAAACCATTTGCTACTGGAAGATATCCAACTGAATTAAAAGCTAAAAACATAAAATACACTTCTATCTGGCAAGCTGAAAATACCATCATTGTTTTAACTAATGAGAGCTGATCAGGCTTGAAGATCTTCAAAATAACATTACATTCAGTATTGGCTGCATTCAAAGACAAGTATCACAGCTTCAAAGAAGCCAGAGAAGATTCAGATGCCAGAAACAAGTGATTGACTTTGTGAGAACACTCGGTTTTGTTCTTTTATTCGCAACATGCCCACATCTCCTGTTACTGTGCAGATACGGATGTCCATGAATAATTGACACAGAACAGTTCACATGGTTGTAACAGTACATTTGGAGCCGAAGCAAGCAAGATGTGTACAAGAATACACACTCCTTCTCCTGCAACATTTACACAAGTAAAACCAAACATTGCCCTGGGCTGTCAGTCAAAATTACCGATTATCTCAGTCTCCTTAAATTTAGCTTTAGGAAGCTAAATTCATTCCTTCTAATGAAGGCAGCTTAGTCACACCACAGATGAACTTGCCACAATGCACAGGTTGATACTGGGAAGTTGGCTGCCTTGGTTTGTTCCATTGCTCTGAAACACAAAGGGAGCCTCTCTAGAATTCAATTAGCCTTCCTCTTCATCCCAAGGGTGCTAGTGTCCGACCACATTAGCAGCTGTTGCCCACTGTTCTCAAAGAACCTCTAAGCACCAAACTATTAACCATCAGTGAGCTAAGGCAGTGGCATTTTGTCCCCCTTCCACAGGTTCCTGTTTCAGATACTTATTGTAGCACCCTTCATAGTTTCATATTTTTACCTGACTTGCATATCTCCACTGTGGGATTTAGGGGAATTACTTGGGCATCTACAAAACCATGTTTTGTAAAATGGCAGCTTACTGGAAATGCAAGAAACGGCTTAAGTACAGGTAGAAAAAGATAAAAACCCACTCCATCAGCCTTAAGAGCTGTTGACATTAGCCCTTTCTTCCTCCTGAATTCAAGCAGCAGCCACCAGTGGTACAAGCTTTGAGTGTATTAGCAGATATTGCTTTGTGTCAGGAAAACTTTTGCTGAGGTTGGAAACAAATTGGTCTATGCCAGATAGACATCAGTGACTCCTAGAGACTTGGGCAGACAAGTTTTAATTAGATCATCCATGTGATAGAAGCCACTGCAGTGGGATTACTGTTTGTGAATACATTTACCTCCAAAGGCAATAGAACCACAGAATGGTTAGGGTTGGAAAGGACCATAAGATCATCTAGTTCCAATCCCCCTGCCAAGGGCAGGGACACCACACACTTAAACCATGTTCATTTTCTCATCAACCAACACCCCAAAGTTCTTCTCCGCAAGGGCTGCTTTGGATCTCTTTGCTCAACCTGTAGCTGTGCCTGGGATTGCTTCAATCATGGTGTAGGACCTTGCAGTTGTCATGGTTAAACTTCATAAGGTTGGCATCAGCCCACCTCACAAGTGTGTCGAGGTCCCTCTGGATGGCATCCCTTCCCTCCAGCGTATCAACTGAACCACACAGCTTGGTGTCATGGGCAAACTTGCTGAGGGCGCACTCAATCCCACTGTCCATGTCACCAACAAAGATGTTGAACAAGACCGGTGCCAACACCGATCCCTGAGGGACACCACTCATTACTGGTCTCCAGCCGGACATCGAGACATTGACCACAACTCTTTGCGTGCGGCCGTCCAGCCAGTTCTTTATCCACCAAGTGGTCCACCCATCAAATTGATGTCTCTCGAATTTAGAGACAAGGATGTCGTGTGGGACAGTGTTGAAGGCTTTGCACAAGTCCAAGTAGACAACATCAACTGCTTTGCCTCTATCCATCAGTTCCATAGCCCCATCATAGAAGGCCACCAGACTGGCCCTTGGTAGAGCCATGTTGGCTGTCACTAACCACCTCATCATTTTTCATGTGCCTTGCATGCCTTCCAAGAGAATCTGCTCAATGATCCTGCCAGGCACACAGATGAGACTGACTGGTCTGTAATTCCCTGGGTCCTTCTATTTTCCTGTTCTTGAAAATGAGTGTTATATTTCCCTTTTTCCAGTTGTCAGGAACTTCACCTCATGTAGAAGGATAGACCAAATGTGAATGTTCAAGAAGTTTCCCAAGTGAGGCAAAGGGTGGGAGAGGATGGGTAAAAGAGGAGTACCACATGGATATTAAAAAAAATACATATTTGAATCATTCTGACTTGCTCCCAAAATAGAGCTGCAGGGTGTCTGGTTGGAATAGAACAAGCCTTCTGTCAACTTTGCCCTTTCTTAGCAGCTGACTGCATACTATTTCTTTTCTTTTATGCCAAAAATCAGAAATTTAATATCAGAGAGACATCTGGTGTCTCCCACTCCCTTTGCATTCCTTTATTTCAGTTGGCTCGTCATAACAAAGAGCTGCAGAACATGCTGAAGCCGGGAGGTCAGATAGAGGGAGACGAGGCTCTGGAGTTTTACGCCAAGCACACGGCACAGATTGAGGTACAGGGAAAGCGGTGGCTGCCGGGAGGTGTGTGGGGGGAAATGATCTGCTGCGGAAGGAGCCGCTTGGAAGAGGAATGGTGGAGTTGGACCCCGGTTGCATTAGATGTGATGTTCTGGTTGCAATGACTACCTGTGTGTGTGTGGACACCTCTGACATGAGAGTGTACGGGTACTTATTCTTTTATTTTAGTTTTTGACAGATGCTGGGGGGGGAGCTATTTTTGAGCTGTCATGTGTGGGCTTTAAGATGGAGCTGAGCAGAGCTCTGTTGGCAGGAGGAAGTGTAACTTCACTTCTGTTACATTTTGGCCAGTGCTGTTGCTGAATCCATAAAGTTAGTGATCGCTTTTGCCATTCTTTCTGTATTAAAATGACAATTTGGCCTGACGTACAATCTGAGATGCTTTTCAAAAGTAAAGCGTGCACAAGCACAGAGGAGTCACAAAACTCTGTAATAAGCAATATAACTGTTATTCCTCATATTCGTTCTTATATTTGCCTATGCAGTATGTCTCTAAAATTTGCAAAAAATCTTGATTTGGGTGACCAGATTGCTCTGAAATTCAGTACAGCTTTGGTGCTGCATTTACTGGGCCCCTTGGAAATCCCAACTAAGAACAGCATTGCCAGCATAAGACCACAGCATAAAATATACCAGTCTTGGAGCTAAATGTAAGTCTGCTTTGAAGGTAAATTAAATGAAGTCTCTACCAAGCTGCTGTTCTACAGAACTGTGTCCAAGTTTCTACATGTAACCGGTTTGAAAAGGTGTGGGGAAACAGACCAAGAAATAAAAGCATTTTAAAGCTAGAAAAACTCTTAATTAAGGCTGCTGTTCAGATTGTCAGGTCTGACCGTACCATGGAGCAAATAGTCTTCCCTGTACCCAGTATCTGTGAATTCCTCACGAAGGAGTCCAAGCTGCGGATATATTACACCACGGAGAGGGATGAGCAAGGCAGCAAGATCAATGACTTCTTCTTGAAATCGGAAGACCTCTTTAATGAGATGAACTGGCAAAAGAAATTGCGAGGTAGGTTGCTGTTGCCAGTGTGGTTGTGTGGAGTGGTACCAGCAGAACGCTGAGGTCAGGTTTGCAGAGTTTGATTTGGTAGCAGATGGTTCCCCAATGTGGCAGCAACCTTGATAATTGGTTGAAAGAGTCTTCTCCTGTACATGGTGGCAATATGCTATAATGAAGTCAAGCTTAATGCAACGGCAATAGGGACCACTTGGAGAAATCGAGGGGAGAGCAGTAGGAGGGATCAGCGGTCATCTTTTTTAAGATCCAACAGGAAGGAACAAATTTGTGGAGGCTATTTGGGGGATGGCTTAAATGAGAAGGCATTTGGTGGCAGGGAGAATTAGAGAGGACACAGCTGAAGAAAGCAATGGTCTGTTCTCCTTCTCTGCACTGGATACACTGAGCAGTTCCCTTGGATTGCAGGAGAGAGGCTGGGTAATACAGCATGGATTTATGGCATCTCCAACAGTGGAAGTATTGAAGAACAGGTTAAACATGTTTCTCCAGTAATAGTAAAGGTAGAACTTGTCCTTTCTTTGGGCAAGGAATAGACTGGCAGATGGGCTGATTAAGTCCCTTCCAGCCCTATGATGATAAAATATCTGAAAGCAAGTATTTTCAAGCACTTCTTTTCCCTCTGAGGTTCCCACTGGCAGCTGGGAAAAGTTTTTAAATAATATTTTAATCCATACAGTGCCACCACTTCCCCAGCAAACTTCTTAACTCATTTGCTTATTTTTTCTTTAATTGACTTCTTGTTTTGCCAAAGGAGAAATGTTGCACATGGGGCTCAGCTTTATTGAGCAGCCATAACTCGTTAGAATTTACCAACAATGATACTCTGAAATGTGAGAGAGAAAGCAGTTATTTCCTGCTCAAATCAGCATCTCCTATCTGATACCACTGTCGTTCCTCATGCTTGAATAGCTAAACTCCAGTTACTACCACATGAGCTCAAGCTGGTCCAGAACTGCCTCCTAGATCAGAGTGGCCTTTGCCATACAGCTGCGTGCCAGTGCTTCTGGTTGTTGGGGCTTGTGTGTGTGTGTGTGTGTATGCATAAATAGATCTTTTAGCAGAGAAAGCAGTTGTACTCATACTATTTCAAATTTTCAGTCAGGTACAGATAAGACTGCCTGAAGCTTGGTCAGCTCTGCTGGATTATTTTTCATGCATATGAATACTAAGTAGAGTGGAGCTATTTCCACTGAGCAGTGGATTAATACTTCTGACAGCATCAAAATCCACAGGAAGCTGCTTCCTAAAAATGACTTCTAAGAGCTCTACAAGAAATACGGGAATGCATAACATCCTACACAAATGGGCAGCTTTGACAGCATCCATATAGTCTGTTAGATATTGTGGAGCTACTTTAATAGTCTTTGAGGCTATCTCCAGGCAAACTGTGAAGACATCCATAATTAACAACAGGCCACAAATCAATCAAGATCCACCTGCAGAAGCAGAGAGTATTTCTTTTTTCTTTAGAAGCTGGACTCATTTCGTCTGTCTCCTAATACTCTGGTCTAGTTTGGCCAATTAAGTGATATTCTGTGTTTATACACATCCTAAATACAGGTCTGTGTTTTCAAGATGTGACCAGCTGGCAGTGCTCTGTACTGCTCTCATGTGATACCACTTAAACTGTTATTCAAACCTCAGAAAGACACCTTGGAAAGCTCTTTATAAAGGCCCATGGACTTCCCCCTTCAGCGCATGGTGCTAGCCCATAATCCGAGCACCATAAATCTCCCAAAGGTCTTAATTAATAATCCAAATGAGCCTGCCAAAGCCAGGCAGAAGTGCTCCACAGGGCAGATAGTCTGTGCCCATCCCCAAAGGAAGGTTTAAAATAAAGTGTGGAACATTATAATGACCATTTGTATAACAATTTCATACAAATTAATTCAATCTGCTTACAAATTCTTCCAGTTATTGTGAAACTAAGAACAGAAATAATACAGAAACCAGTGCATTGTATATTTGAAACGCTGCTACATCACGTTTTGAGGCTTAACATGTGCCTGGCTAATTAGGTGCAGTGAAGCCTATATTCTTACAGCGACTGGGTACCTTTTTGTAGTCCTTTCCTTTGCATTGAGCTGTTCAATACATTGGCTTTTTATGTGCATTTCAACTCAGTATAATGAGGCATTGTATAATTCTTCTAACCCATTTTTTTCCTTGCTTAGGATGCTAGAAGAGGTGATTTGCTGAAGGGATGTGGTGGTTACTGTGAGGCTTAGAATTGAAGCATTCATTAATTTACTCTTCAGCCCCAGAGTTTGCATTTTCGTCTTTTCCCTAAATTTCACTGTGAGCTTCTTTACCTTTGCTCTCTGATATCTCTGTACACATTACCTCCTTCCAACAGGAGAGAATATTACTTCTATTCCTTCTTTGGGAGCATTTTTAATAGGTTATTATTTTTTTGTCACTCCAGATTTCAGGAGTACACAATTTGCTGCTGAATTAGCCTGCAGGAGCTAAAATCAGGGGTATTTTGCCTCAGGGCAGAGGGAATTGCTGTAACACAGCTTTTTGGCTCTCCTTGTCTTCTGGTCCGTGACCAGTTCAGAAAATGATGCTTTTTGCTTTCTGTGCTCTTGATCCTAGCTGCAGGGATTATTAAAATCAGGAGTCTTTTGAAAAGTATTTATAGGTACCATTAAGGATTTAAAATGTGCAGCTGTTTTACTGTGCACTCACCTCTGTGCAGATGCGCTTGTGTCCTTTGCCCACAGGGCAGATTCTGGGGCTACTTTGGTCTGTTATCAGCTTGCAGTAAAGTTGTCTTACTTGCTTAGCAGTTATTCCTAAGCATTTTAGCTTTATTGCTATGCATTTGGGGTCTTTATTGTCTACCTCGCCTGGTCTCCACTGAATTTTTTCTGGCTTGCTGTAGCAGAAAAGAAGTTTGAAGGTGAGCAGCACCTCAGGTGAGCTGCTGGCAGCAGTGTAACTTGGAGGGATGGGGCTGAATCTCCCATTGCTACCGTGTACAAATCTTCCTCCTCCTAATTGTTCTTTGTGTGACTGAGTCCAAGGTATACTATTAGGGGAAACCTGAAGTCCTTGACCTCTGCTTTTCTGAGCTTGTTCTCATGCTGCTGCTAAATCATGTTTGAAAATATTTCCTTTTTTAATGTGAGTCCTTTGCCTTAAAGCACTTCTAACTGGAAGTACCCAAAGATAAAACAAGTAGTCAAGTCAGCTTCAGCAGAAGCCATGAACATTACCACTGTTTGTGCTTTCGGGCAAACTGAAAATAAACTATGTTTTGGTGGAGATTAATTTTATGTATAGACCTCTTTTTGAAATGCTCCATTAAAAACACTTATTTTTCTGTTTTGCAGCTCAACCTTTCCTATACTGGTGTGCTCGCAACATGTCCTTCTGGAGCAGTATTTCCTTTAACCTGGCCGTCCTTATGAACCTGCTCGTAGCATTTTTCTATCCATTCAAAGGAATTCGAGGAGGTACCAGTATTTATCATACAAAAGTATCTGAACAAATGAGGCATAATGAATCAAATTCTCTTCCCCACTGGTGTCTGCATCACTGTTTACTTCAGTAGGGACAGGAGAGCAGAAATTGGCTTTTTTTAATTGCCATGATTTAAATTGCACTTTTCTCTGACTTGCTTTTTCCTGAGGCGTTTTTAAGGAAAATACAGAGCCATGCTTTTTCCTAGGGGAAAAAATTATCCAAGACAGACATCCACCTTTAATTACTTGACTGTTCCACTTTGTTTTAAAGTTCTGTAATTAACTATTGAACTAAAAATATGAGAAATGTTACTTTGTTGTTTTCTTTGAGCTTGCATTTATTACTGTCATTTCCCATGAAACTTTTGTGGTTGCATAGCACGTCAGGAGGCCTCCGAGTGTTGGGGTGGGGTGAATGAGATTACTCTGACTTGGCAGATGAGGTGTGTGGGGGAGCGAAGTGACCTGCCTCATGCCATTAGGAATTGATGGATGACACGGAAAAAGAGCCCATCTCTCCTCTGTTACTGCCTTTCCTAGAAGCCCCTTCCTGTAGGAGCACTTGGAGCAGAGGTTGCCCTAGGGAGCAAGGAGAAGCATGCCTGCCTTGTCCTCTAGCTCAGGAGCAACCTGCTGCTCCAAGGTGCCTTGCCATCAGTGGATGACAGCTGTCATTTCTGCCATGAAAGATGGGTTAACATGTGTGGTTCACGTGGGATTGCACAATCTTGCAGTAAGAGAGCTCTTGGAAGTTGCTTTTGATCCAGACAGTGGATTTGTGTGACAGTGGTGGTTCTTGGAGCCAGTTGGGTAAATACTCCCAGTGGAATCCTGATGAGAGTCAGCTGTTCTTCCCTAGCTCCTGCCTCTCCCAAGAGATGCCCCAGGGCAGGTTGAGAGGCGTAGTCATGTCAGCAAGCATCAGGAATCTGGAGAACTGTTCTTGGGAATGCTTCTGTCATGTTTATCACTTGCAGAACTGGTGTAAAGGAAGTGTCTAGGTATGAGCTTTTTCCACTTCTGTGTCACCTGGGAGTAAATAAGAACCCCAGCAGTAAATACTCCTCCTGGAGAAGGTGATTCATAGTCAAGCCTGCCCTTCCCTTTCTTTGAGGTTTATAGTGCAGCAGGGCTGGATAGACGCTTATGTTTTCCTATTGAACTTCCCTCTGCATCTTCCTCCTGGTTCGCTTGCTGCAGAACCGAAGGACAATGAAACTGAAAGATAGCAGTAGCCTGAACATAACAAAATTATCATCTGAGCTCTGTATGCTGCACAAAAGCCAGTTCACCCTTCTGCAGCTCACCAGTTAATTTAGACTGAGGAGAGCCATAGTTTTGTGTGATTAGCATGTGACAGCAGCCTGTGGTCACAGTGGGGTAAAGGCAGTGGGCATAGAAAACGTGGTTAAGGGATTCTGTAGCCTGATAAAGCCTGTGAGAAGATACAGGGTATTTTAGACCATCTGAGAGGGGGAAGAGTATAGTTACCTTCTGCAACATCAGGCTGCGCGTACCTCTGCATGGCACCCTGTACAGCAGACCCTGGGACCACCCGGATCCCATTCTGGCCAGCAGCTGGTTAGAGAGTTTTAACAAGCACAAAGAGCAACTGAATTTTCTGTCTCTAGTTTCAAAGATCACAAGTTAAAATGTAAAGGTTTGTATTTATGGCTGTAGGAAAGCTGGTAATGAAATGAGTTCATTGAGATTGCACATTGCGTGACTGGAGGATCATTTGGCATTTTGAAGATGCCCTACCCTACATATTTGAAATACTTTACCATTTTGATATAATCTCTTCCTCTACTAGTTACAATCAAAAATGAAAGATAAATACATGTGTATTTTATATTTAGCTTAAAAAAAAAAAGAGAAGACTTCAGAACAGACCGTTTGGGGGAAGTTGTCAGTGTCTTGAATTGCTTAGACAGGGTGAACTGAGCAGCTGATCAGCATCTGACTGTAGCAGAAGCTGTAAAACTTCTTACTTGAGGAGCAGAAACAAAACTGGATGCCTGGAATTCAGTACCGGAATGGTGAGAATTCCAGACAGGGAGAGCTTCCTACGGGTTACAAGTTCCTCCTGCCCGCAGTCGTGTAATGGACTCCACGTGCTTGCAGCAAGGCTTTGACATTAGGTTGGGTGCAGACAGCTGGATTAGCGAACTTCATGTGCCAAGGGCAAACACACTGCTCACAGTCTCTCTCTGTCCCAAGGAAGGAGAGACAAGCCTGTGCCCTGAGCCCCATTCTTCCCTGGCCCAGGTCCCACTAAGCGCTTTTTATGTCACAGCATTGCACTCCATGTGCTGATGAGCAGCTGGTGGTGTTGGGCCTTTCCAAAGTGGATGTAACAGGCACCAACTGAGGACTCCGTTAACTCTAGTCATTTTTGCAGGCCTGCTGGGAACTGCTAAAACTTGTGAAAGCAAATATGTTCATGTGCCATGGATGGCTTTGTAATAGCTGGGATGTTCAGACACCTGCAGGTGTAGGCAGGATCCTTCGAGATCTGCCTCTCATGGCAATTCCCAAGTCATTCCTGAATAAGCTTCTGCAAGTTTTTTCCTCTCTCCCATCTCTGTGCTGTTTCTCATTCCCACTTGGGTGACTGTTTCGAGCTTTTGCAGCTTTTGCTGTTTGACAGCTCAAGTAGCGCTGCTCTGGGACCCCAAACTCCCTTCAGACAGCGGAAACATCTGTTCAACTTTACACTCATTAAGTTTTAATTTCCATCTATCCTCTGCTGTCTTTATTAATCTACACCGATTTGGAACAAAATTAAATGGCTGCTCATGGTAGTCAGATGAGAGTAGTGTTTCCTAAGCCTTCTGCATTTGGGCGGGGGGAGGAAGAAGCCCTTGGTGAATATTTTGCTAATAAGACACAATAGTTCTCTCAGTATGTACTTGCAGAAGGGCTGCAGAGTGCTATGAAATTGGAGGGTCTTGCTTTTCTGTCTGTTGAGGAACCAGTTGCTTGAAGAAAATTGTTTTTATGTCAGTTATAAGAAAGTGATGTCTTTTATATTCTGCATAAAGCCAGGGTAAATGGTATTTTTGGCTGAGAATTTTTTATGGCTCTTCCAGAGAAGTGTATTTTTAGCAACATGGGCTTGATGTTATGTAAGCAGACAGTCTCATGGGGCAGTCTAAATAGAACCAGAAATAGCAAGAGATGACAAAAACTGGTATGAGGCTTTTGACCAAAAGCATAATAAGCGTATCTGTGAATCTGGACCTGGAGGAGTATGTTGTCTGTCTTCACCTACCTATTCAGTGCCTCTACAGAACACATTAGCAAAAATGCCTCTCCTTTTCAGCATGCAAGGTGTATAAGTAATGAACACGAAAATGAAGAATCCTATCATACTGGCACTCGTTATTAAAGCATTATGTAAATAATAAGTTTGTAATTAAAATCTGCTCAAGGCATCAGGCTCAGATGTTCCACTTACTGCTTTGAAATCAGCAATGTCTGAACATGAGGCTTAATGATGCTCCACCAAAGATAAAATGGCATTTATTTGGTTATTTTGGTTTGGTTTTGTTTGATCACATGAAGTATTGAAATGAGTTTTGTCCTTTACTCTCCACCCTAGGTACACTGGAGCCCCACTTGTCAGGCTTGCTGTGGACAGCGATGCTGATATCTCTGGCCATTGTTATAGCTCTTCCTAAGCCCCACGGAATCCGAGCCCTAATCGCTTCTACAATATTAAGACTAATATTTTCAATTGGTTTACAACCTACTTTGTTTCTTCTGGGTGCATTCAACGTAAGAACCAAGTGGGCTTTTTTGAACTTCTCTTGCATCTTACCTAAGAGTTTCTTACCCGCAGAAATAGCCTGGGACATTGTGGTGGAACTGGTGGGAGGACTAATTCCCTCTTTTGTTTCTAGCACAAGTGCTTTGGTTTTGTTCATTTAATCCTGGTTCCTCAGGCTGGAGACCTCTGAGGTTTCAGTCAGTTCTGCTGCAGTCTAGAATCAGTTCGCACCCCAGCCAGAAATGTAAAGAAGTCTCTGCGACCCTGAAGTATTTGGTTGTTCAGCCGTTCAGTGACTAAGCTGCAGTATTTACGGGGTTGTGTAAGATTCACTAAACAATGCATTTCCCAAATGTCTGTCTGCAGTCTACCTGCCAGCCGAAAGCTGACACTAAGCAGTTTTGTGACAGTAATGTGTGGACTGAGCATGTAAGCTGAGCCACCAGAGAACTTCATTAATGCTCAAACCCAGATACTTGTGGTCTCTTGTGACAAGTGAGCCGAAAGGGTTTCTCTGACTGACTCAGCAGGAGCTGCGCGAAGATGCATCTTCTCAAAGTCCTTACCCTTATTACAAAGTGCCCAGGTTTCAAATGCATCATTTAGTAGCACTCCTTGTCTTCAAAAGATGTCGCTGAGTGCTGTGTACTACAGTCAGAACTGCACTGTGAGGTGGTGGTGGTTACTGGTAGTTGTAGCATTTAGCAGCTTCCAGGGAAGTTGAAGGCAACTTTCCTTTGGCATTGATGGCCAGTGCTACACAGGAGAATTACTGGGTGTGTGATCCAAGAGTGAATTGCTGAGGGAATCTGGAGTTCTTGCTTATTAGCAAGCAATACGGGGTGTATCAGAAACGTCAGGGCTGCTGTAGGCTAGAGATGCTTAGTGCCACGCTTAGAACAGGAGTAGTTTGGGCGGAGTTTTTTGGATTTTAGAAGAGTTTAACTCTGACACCAGGGAACTTTCTTCTTTAAATCTTAGTCTCGATGCCTTTGACAAGAAGCTGGAGGCAGGAGTTGGTGTACACATTTAGCAGACATGTACAGTTTCTGTTCTGGCTCCCTAACCCAGCTGTGCAGAAAGCGCACCAGAGAGCAGAGCTTCGTGTAATAGTCCAGCATGGTTGTTGAAGTCAGCATGGAGCCGAGTTACCTTCAGCTTTGAAAAATTGCCTTTTTCTTCCTGCAAGCCCCATGTTGTAACTAATTTATGGTTAATTTTTCCTTAGGTTTGTAATAAAATCATTTTTCTGATGAGTTTTGTGGGTAACTGTGGAACCTTCACTAGAGGATACAAGGCAATGATCATGGACGTCGAGTTTCTTTATCACCTGCTGTACCTTCTGATTTGTGCTCTGGGGCTCTTCGTACATGAATTCTTTTATAGCTTGTTGGTGGGTATACTTTGCTCTCAGAATGTTTTGCTGTCTGTGTGTTTGTAAAGTCCCATCTCGGGCATATCTAGAAGTGTAAAACACCACTTGCTTTCTGTTCTGCTACTGGAAAATGATTGTACAGGCACTCTTAAGAGCTGTACATTGGAGATTTTGCTTGGGAGAGGTTACAGTGGGAGGCTACAGGACTCCTGCCACATCTTTTCTTCCTGATTTGTACAGAGAAGCAGAGACTTTTTTGTTGTTAAGTACATTATACAAGACGTGTTTAAGGGTAAAATTAGTTAAAATTGCTCATTACAGTAAACGTGTGTGCTGTTGCAATGAAGGTATTTAGCATTTCCCTGTGTGCTTTAGTTCTCAAGACTTCAAAGGCATAGGTTTCCAAGGTTGGATGTATTTCTTGTGACCCTGCTCTGATGTTCAAGATACTAAAACAGTGTTGTGACTCTTAAGTAATATCAATACTTAGTGAAGGGTTAAGCCTTCTTAAAGTCATATAAGCTCTTACATGAGGACAAAAGAAGTCATAGACAAATCTAGCCACATAAATGTTAGCTGAACAGGAGGCACTTTTGGAGTTGTCACATTATGAGTAAGAGGTGCAGTCTTTAAGATGGTTTACTCTGTTATTGTCGATAACGATAACATAGTGTCCATGCTTTTTGAGTAGCTGGTTAACTTTGGAGTGTCTTCTCAGCTGCAGCTAGACTCCAGACCTCGCATGACTGACACAGATGCCTGGCATATGTGTTTTTTCTGTTTGGGATGGAATTCATCTTGCACAGCACAATACTTCTAAGAATAAGCACAGAAGGAGTATATCTAGCACTGGTGGAGAAAATGTGTCATTTTTAAAGCAAACCTTAAATCCCATTCAGAACACTCTATTTTTACCCTTTTGTTTAATGATTTGATACCCAAATTGGTTATTTTCTCTATTCATGTAGGTCCAATTTAACAAATACCTGTTCTCTCACTGTCAACCAGCATAGCCAGCAACCTGCCTGGGCTGGCTGATGGACTGATGCAGGCCCAGGGAAGTGAAAAATGAAGGAAAAATCTGTAAAGAAATTTAAACAAAGAATTTGGGCAAAAAAAGAATTGCTTCTTTAGTTATACACAGAAGATGTAAAGGAAATGGCTAATTGCATTTTGAAATGGGCTATGCTGAGATGGTGATGGGGCAGATAGTACAATAAAAAAGATGAACAGTTTGTGTTAGCAGCTTTGTGTTTAAAGGTAAAGTCAAAAAATGCAGCACTGCATCAGCTACTAAGAAGGAGAAAAATTACTACTACTGCTGAACCCAGGACAGGGACCCCATCTCCTTTGCCTCCTATGTTTTATTTGCTAATGTATTAAATTTCAGATAACTGTAAGGGGGGAGACAAGAGAGAAGTAATTTAAATGCTCTCTAAAACATCAGATTGGTATTGTTATGACAACATGTAGTGTGCCACCAGTGGTGTTGGTAGCCCATGTGAGAAACAGCCTTTGCTTTTTGTTCGTTGTCCCCCAGCTCTTTGACTTGGTGTACAGAGAGGAGACCTTGCTGAATGTCATCAAGAGCGTCACTCGCAATGGACGTTCCATCATCCTGACTGCT
>JAVHNF010033846.1:5894-18733 GCA_034783455.1 Micropsitta finschii | reverse complement strand
TATGGAAAATACCAGCTCAATCAGTCTGAGGCATCATTTTGAGTTTATCAGGAGCCTTGATTTTGAAGAAGTCCACCAATCATTGCTGATTGGCATGCAAAATAAAAGGAAGCAACCATTGTTGTGTGGAGAAAAGTTTGGATGTCAGCAGCTTAAGACCAAAAGCTGGGCAGCAGAACACAGAACCACGATGCAGAAACTGAGGGAAAACTAAGAGCATTTTTAAAATGCTTGCCTTCTGAAAATAAAAACAAATCCTCTCTCTCCCAAGTTTTGGAGACCTATTCCTACCATAATTTTTATTTATTTGATTTTGATTGCTGTTTCTTCTAATCCTAAAACAAACACCCCACCCCACCCCCATTTTCTGATGGTAGCAGCGACTAGACAGTGATTTGCAGGGGTTGACAGAATGTGGATGCTACCAAATGTCCCACTTATTTGGGCTACAGCTCTGCCCACCACTAAAAACATGAAGCAAAACGATTTTCCTGAATTTTCTACCTATTGAGTAAGTATCCAGTGAAGAAACTCACCAATTCACTAAGTGACTTCAGATCATAAGGCATGGTAAAATGAAAGGGTAACGGAGTTATGAATCTGGTCAACAAATATTCTTTCAAATACATGATCCATTAAAAGTTGCATCTTATTTACTGCTAACAGTTTAGTGTTTTTTGGGGTTTGTCAACCATGATTCCTAAGGCAAAGAAATCACACTAGAGAGTTGGTTGTTGTTTGTTTTGTTGTTTGGGTTTGTTTTTTTTTTTAAACTGATGGCTCTAATGACAGATCAGCAAACCATTATCTTGCTGTGTGATGCAGTAAATAGAAGGCTGCCCTATAAAGCAAGCTGCTGTCTCAGAAGACTGCTTACAGTTCCACCCATAGGTCTGAACTACTCCACATTTAATTTCACAAGGAGTGAATTCAGATTATTTCATAACCCTTAAAGATGGCCCCAGCCTATTTTTAATGTGCTGCTGGCATTTGTGAAAACAGTACAATTACCGAAGCTGTAGCTAAAACCCACAGCTATAGAGTACTACTAGCCTAAAATGGTCTCTGGGACCATTGTGATGGAAAAGCTACTGACACTGCAGACTGTCCAGGAAAGCTACTGGAAAATCTATATGGTGCTAAGTCATAACATGAACTTTTTACAGTCTCTCTTTTTAAGGGAGCTACATACATACAGCATAGTAAAAGGCAATTCCCAGCTGTTGAGTACTGAAGTCTATGGTGTATGTAAGCTTGAACGAGACGAAAAAGCAATTCTGGTTTACTTCTCACATTAATTGTGAGATAACAGCCAAGTACAGTGTAGGAACCACACAACCATGGTAAAAGGAAAGCAATTCTTCTAATTCTTCAGTTATTTGCCATTCTTACTTTCAGAAAACCCGAATGCTCCTAGCTCTCCAATAATAAATATTTGGAGTTTTGTTTTAATCATTATTGCTGAAATGGTGTACAACTTCGCCATTGAAAGCATACAAGAAGCTATGGCATTCTGCTTCCCCTCTTCCCAGCAAACGTCCCTGTAGCTATTTTGGTTTTGGTGGAGAGCAGTCTGGTTGAAAAGCTGAATAAAAACCTCTGGCCCTTGCTACAGAACACGTATTCCAGCTCCACAGAGTCTTCACCACTGAGACTCCACAGGACCCTGCTGAAACTGTCTGTCTGGTTCAACTCTGCACAGCCTCACTCCGGCTAGGCCTTTGGATCAAACCCTTCTCATGTGAACACAGAGAGCGTCTGTGAAACTGTGGAGCAGATGTCTCCACAGAGACTCACAGATGCTGTCAGGACGGAACTTCAGGCTCAAACATTTGATGCATTTTAAAGAGGGATTCAGAATCAGACTCAAGCAGACAGATTGATCGTCTAACACTTCAAAGGCTTGAGCAGAAATGTTGTTATATTTTTCCTTTGTGCTTCCCCCCACCCACTGGCACTAATAGAGGTGACTTGTGTTTAACTTGACATGTTGTGTGGGGCGTACAGAAGGGGACTTCTACCTTCCAATTAAAGGAGTCAGGCAAGAATCATTAGCTGAAGCAATGGAACAGAATGTGGGGCTGAAGGAGTTTTAATGCAACCGCAGAAAATGAATGTCTAATACAAATGCTGCTTTGCCACACCTGGCTCTTGTTCTGACCAGGCATGTTTAGCCTAGGCTCCACTTCTAAGTCATTAATTTCATTTTAGAGTAGGTAAAGAAAATTCCAAACTCTTACAATGCTTCTCCTACTCCTCATCTTCACGTACTAAAACATACTACAAGATGAGATTACTTCTCTCTTCAAACAATTCACCGAAACTACTATGTATTTTATCCATTAATGTATGTGGTGGTTGGGTACGTTTGTATGGGAGCCTGGGGCTTTTTGGAGGGCAGGGAAGGGCATTTACAAGTCAGTTATTCAAAAAATATCACATACAGAAGATTGTCTGCAAAGAAAAAGAAAGTAAAATGGAGAGGAAAGGGTGAACGGATTTCTGTTCTTCACCTAGGAACATCGGTAAGGTCCGTGCTTAGTCTAATGCGCAAAGGTGAAACCATCAAGAAAGGAAAAAGGAGGACAGTCAGAAGACCAGAACAGACAAAAGGGGAGCAGGAGTACTGATGATACAGAACTACATGCATAAAGATGTGACTGGAGATGCGGAAATAATTCTGGAGAAAAGGGATTTGCCTTCTTTCAGCAGCTGCCATTTTGACACGTTTTGCTATCTTAGGTACAACTCCTAGGCATCCCTCTTGTCCTGGGCTGAAGAGAAAGACTTGTCTGGCAGTTAGTTCAAAGGGGACCTTTCATCAGTTAGGTTGAGCTGTGAGTTAGTGATGGGCATAAGTGTTTTATTGAAAATATCCCTCCCTCTGCTGTCATCAGCTATGAGAAAACAAAAGAATAGAGGAAATACAGCTATAAGTGTGGAGAAATGCCAGTGAGATTATTGAGGCAGCCTTCAAACAACTCAGGGGATTACATGAGCTACACAGAAAAAAAAGATCTGCTGATGGGAAGAGGAAACAAAACTGCATAAGACAAAAGTCCAAGTGTCTATCTTTCTCTGCCATGTGTTCTCTGGATCAGCCCATTGAATATCAGAAACAATGTAAGACAAATTTCTCCACAAAAAAGGAGAAATGGGGATAAATGCTACAAGACAGAAAAGGTGTTAATTCCACTGCTGTTAATTTAATGAGGAAACAACACAGGATTCTTAAAGGAAGATGGCAAAGCACTGTCCAAAGTTTACAGTCAGAAGGTGTATTGCACAGGAAAAGAGGTATTTAGGAGAAAGTTTGGGTGTCTTGTCAGGCAGAGGCTGGGGAGAAGGTCACTTCCAGCAATGTCCCGGCTATGTCCATTGCTATGTGGGGTCAAGGAGCTCAAGGGAACAAAACACAGAATAACCTCATCTCTCTCTCTCGTGTGTGCTAGTAACAGGGCCAGATCAGTCATGAAAAGAGGCTCTTAGGCACAAAGGAAAAGCCTCTACTATCACCTGCAACAAAGGCGCTGAAGGAATTACATGTCTGAATATTTTCATTCAGCCGACTAGGAATTAGAGATGGCTCAAGGGGACTTAATTTCAACTGCAACCTTTCCTTCCCCTCAGCAATCCTGTTTCTAGGGTATATGTTAGTGCATAAAAGGCCTGCTGGGAGACTGGAAGGGTAGGGGGTTCTTGTCTGTCCGCTGACACAAGTATCTTGGGAATAGCTGTCATCCTGTTATTAAATATTTAAATATTTCAAGAGCAAGCTAGATTTATCAACCTCTGGAAAGAGTAATCAAGAGAATGAAAGGTAGACAAAAATAAAAGAGAGGTTGGTTATTTTGGGGAAAGAAGATGGGATCACCAGAGGAGAAAATATGCAAAGAGGGGAAAAACTGGCAGGGAAAATTGATGAGAGAAGGAGGAATAATGAGAGATAAACAAAAGAGAAAGCACTGAAACAATACAAAAGAAATAACAGGGAAAACAGATTTGGAAAACAAGCTAGGGCAATACCTGAAAACTCTGTGTCTGTACCAGTGAGAAAAAGCAAGCAAGCAAGCAAACAAAAAGCAACGAAGCAATACATAAATTCTGGACAAGGCAGTCAAGAAAACAGAAAAGCAGCAAAAGACATGATAGGGCAGGTGTAGAAAAGAGAGATGAACATTATTGAGAGCCAGAAACATTCCAGTGATGGGGAAAGGTGTATTTCATAATCATAAACAGGAAATAAGTGGATTTCATTCATTGCACTGTTTTCCTGCTCGATTGCTAAAACACTTTTTCTCCAGAACCAAACACCATGCCTCACGGCTTAACCTAAACAAAGTCTGTGAGGGTCAAGAAGATGTTTTAGGGTTCTCCTGTTCTTATTAAATGTACACCTAACAGCTGTAGCAAAGAAGAATACCTGGCACAGAGAACTGGTGAAATATATTTCATCCTGAGCCTGCCAAACAGGAGTCTGAGAAAGAAAGGGGTTCTGAACAAAAAAGGAACGTAACTGAAGTGTTGATGGCATGGCAGCAGCACCACTCTATAGACACTGTTCAAGTGTTTTACTTAGTGCTTTGGGAAGAGAAGCCCTGGAATGATGGTGACTCATCAGGGTGATAGGACACAACAAAGTGCTGTAATAGCTGGGGAGCCATGACCAGCTTAGGCTGGTCAGGGAGCCAAAGAGGCCAATTCAATTGTAACAGCATTTAGAGAACGTTTTCAGCTGCACTTCTCAATGCTCCTTACAACCAGAATTTAAATATCACAGTAATCATTTTACAGGGAGGGAACTACAACCACCAGGGTGCCGTAACTCATCCAAGGTAACAAAGCAGGTAGCAGGCTAGGAACAGCTCCAAACTCCCCACCTGGTGCCCTTTCTGTTTTACCCATAGACTTGTCAGATTCACCTCCCAGCATCAGCCTCAAAAGCTACAAACGTTACAGGCTGGAAGTTGAGCATGCAAAAGCCAGTGCGGGCGGGAATGCAGCTGTGCAGTCAAAACAAGTGTAGCCCACAGTATCATGGGGGAAACTACCAGAAATAGGTCAATGCAGTAAAAATAAAACAAAAAAGGGAGAGAGGGAAGGGGAGAGAAGTCAAGGATTGTTCAACAGAGAATTAAAAGGCGTTTATTTCATTCTGGCAAGGATAATCTAAACACTATTGTGGTTAAATGTTTGCCTACTGCAGATCATGTTACAGCAGATTTTTCTATTCAAAGTGTTTGTTAATGGCTTTGCTATTCCTTGCATGGGTCTTGAAAAAAAAGCACATGCTATGAATGCGGTATCTTTGCTTTTGATGCCAGAGGTTGTGAAAGGAAAGTTGGGAAAGAACTGTCACACAGAAGGAAAGCAGTCAGCCCATTTAGGAATACTCCATTAACTCATAGAAGAAGATTCCCCCAGGACACAGTCCCAAAGAAGACCCCTGGCGAGTTTAGGCTTGTATATCATTTGTCCTATCCAGAGGGCGAGAGAGTTAATGATTATATAGACACCTTGCTGTGTTCAGTATCGTTTGTGCCTCTCGATCAAGTGATGCAGATTACAAGGAAGAGCAGACTGAGGGTTCAGTCAGATGGGAAGTAGAGAAAAAGAGAGACACACAGAGCCCCATGCCCCTGCCCCCCATCACACACAGAGCTGCTCACATGTTACCAGAACACCATGATAGATTCTGCTTGCCACTTAAAGGTTTCAGACTCGAGGGCAACATTTACATAGATAAAGGCACGCATATGTGTTCTGTCGCTTTGCACTAGTTACTTGAGGTGCTTGGTACATCCCCATAGTGGATGCGTCGGCAAAAATCCGGATTAAAAAGAGGGATGGAAAAATCCTCCTACCTAATTAACATAGCTTTTTGTCTAAGGAAGCACCAAACATCATGGCATTTCAGGAGTTATTGATGGCATTTGGGGAGGTTACCAGGGATTTCATGGTCCCTACAGCAGATGATAAAAGGGGGAGGGAGAGGGAGAGCAGAGGGTCCAGGAAAACTTATTAAATTTTGGGCATCAAACTGGATTCAAGGAGAAGAGAATCACACTCCACAAGGGACTGGGACAAAAATCCTATGAGATTACTGGCTCAGCTGTGGCAAGCTAATAAGGTTATTCTGAAGCAGATGCAGTCGTTAATACAGTGGTGGCATGGGGATCTCCCGAGAGGGGTCAGAGCCATGATAACTCACAGTAGAGTAATGCGCAATATATTTGTGGCCAGATCTTGTGATGGTAACTAAATGAACCTGTGTCAGCGCTCTGTCATTTAACCCACTTTGTCCTTAATCCCATTTCGGCAGTGTGGGGCTTCCTCACGCCTAGTTTCTTGGAGACAGCCTTGAAAAGTGGCAATGTTTTAGGGAAGTTTTAGGGCCATTAAGCAGGAGATTCAGGTGGACTAAAAGTCACTTTTGGGGAAACTGCTACATAACAGCTCATGTTAATACCAAATTTATAAAAATAAGGCAATTCCTGCTATTTATGGGTGCAGAGAAGAAAGCTGTTGGCGGTTCTTTGTGCACTATGGAATGGCTGGAACAAAGGAAGAAGGAGGTGGATTTGACATGAAATGTTGCATTGCTTGAGCTTTTCACAGTATTTGCAGTACCAGAAAAGTAATTTGTGATAAATAGCTAAAGATTGTTGGATTCTATCACAAAATCTACAAGCACTGAGCTTATTGGGGACCGGTGATAATGCTGCTCAGGGCCTGCACTACGTTACGCTTAGTGCCTGGTGCATTCTTTATAGCCAGATATGTGTAAAGGGAACAACTATTCACTTGCTAACTCTTGTTTCTGCCTACTGGCAGTGGAAGTCAAAGTGAGCCACCTCATGATTACTCATGGCTTGTGTTTTACCAATACTTCAATACCAAGTTTTCTGTACTGAAGAGCTTACTATCTGAACTAGATGAACAAGTAAATATTTCACTGAAGACCATGTTCAGGAAATCAGGAAGATGAAAGCAAGAAAAGACGGAGGGATATGTAAGAAGGAGACCCACTTGAAAGATAAGATTGTTTTGAAACAGTGGGTGGCACTGGGAAGTTGCAAAATCAAGGATAAAGAGAGATGGCAAATGGCAGGGTAAGGAGAGACTACAAGGGAGGAGCACAGGGACAAAAATGAAATTGAGGACATCCTTTGGGAGGAAAAATCTTGCAGTCCTAAACAGGAAAGAAAGAAGTGTAGTAGACTAGACATATCCTTGATGAAGCAGTCTTTAAAAGGATTGGCAAGAATGGCAGAACTCACACTGAAGCCACCTGTGGCATTTAAACTGGCCCTCAGAAAAACCATCAAAGCCTATTTTCGATGCAGAATAGTACAGTTGGATACTTCTGCTCTTCTTCCTTGAAAGCTGGGCATTGAAAAAATGTACAATGGCAACTGATAAACAGGTAGATGATGCAGTACATCATTAGAGTAACAGCCATCTGTAAAAGGCAAGCCTGAGAAGCAGAGAAGTTCACAAAAACTATCAATACAGAAAAAGGCAGCAAAAGCTCTTTACTGCTCTGGAAACGGAGATGATCCAGGGAGCAGAAAACATAGCACGGAAACTCAAATTCCAGGCTCTTAACTGGCGTGGATAATTCGCTGTGCAATTTGGTTTCAATTACTTTGGGCTTGTCACCACAGGGAAACTACCTGCATAGTATCCCAGGCTGTGACTTTGCAACACACCAGCTTCCTCTAAGGATGCCCTTAGTGATCAGTTGGCACCCATGAGCTCTCTACACTGCCATCTACTTCTGTGCCTTAGGAACATCTGCAGAGGAAGCCAGGATAAAATACTTAGCACGTTGCAAATTTACACCCTCCAATCTTTTGCAGTAACTTGCCTATGTGGAAAAGCCTTAATTCTCCCTGTACTTTCAGCCCCCTTTTGTAAAATAAGATTCCTCAGGGCCCTGTTGTGAGATTTAATTCATTTTTTTGCCACACGCTGAGATTCCAGGTGAGAAGAGCAGTGGATGGTAATGCTGTTTATACCTCCAACTATGCCAAAGAGCAGGAAAGGCCAAACCCCAATATGGACTCTGATGTAATTCTTCACATCTAACCTGTGAAAGGCAATATTCTGTGTACATGAGCATGCAGTTTACAGGGGTGGAATCTGAAATCAGCTGCTACAAAGCCCTTCTTTGGCCACCACGGTGCATGGTGATTGGCACAGCATAATGGCAGATGATGCACATCAGAAGGATTTATCCAGATAAGGCAAAAAATCTGCAGACGTTTTAATCAGTACCAAGATAGATCTTGTTTATATCAAGAACCTTTTTTACGCAGCATTGCTGGTTTGGTCCGACATCATCTCCTGCAGTGTGTGGAGACAGGCCAGGAGTATGAAGGCTACAGAGCAGAGCAGGAAGAAAGTCAACTGTGAAATTGGTAATTTTATGAGTTTCACGGGGGGTTTTGTTGTTAGACACAATGCATTTGGAACAGAGTGCCCGGGGTAATACCATCCACATAATGTCCATTTGTCAGCTATAGGTAACGATATCTTTAACCTAGAGTTACGCAGAAATGTACAAAGGGATTCCAAAAGAGGGGTTTAACTGGCTAAGGGTGGAGACGTGTCCACCACAGAAAGGTCACTCGATATTACTGCTGTGTCTGTGGGTCTGGGGAGCCCATTAAGACCCAAGGCATGGTTTGTCTTTGTAGAGAGGTGGGAAAGGTTGCCTCATTTTTCAGCAGGACAGCAGAGTCTCTTTCTCTCCAAAAGATGGGTAGGGAGGAATCCCTTGCTGGTGTCCCTGACAGTGCACATATTCTACGGGTTTGTGTCAAGACTGAGTCTTGGAAAGCAAGAACGTGGGACGGATGCATGTCAGACAACATTTGTTTCTTTTTTCTCCCACAGAAATCAGAGTTGTGCTGGTTCTGTTTCCCAGCTGGACACATCAATTTCCTCAAAAGGGTATCAGCTTTATGCTTGCTCTAGACATTCATTTGTATTTGAAACTTCAATAGTTAATATCAAGTACATGGGTTAAATGAGCATTTGCAGCTTTCATTCTGCCTGCAGTGTGTTTGTTTGGTTTCAGATACTGAGGTCAGGCTTAAGGGGGAAAAAAAAAGAAAAAGGAAGATACATCAGGACTCTAAAAGTGGAAAGTAATGGCAGATCAAGAGCTAAGGAAAATTAAGTTATCCTGTATACCGATAGGCACCAGCTGGAGACTTCTTGACTCTCTGGGTACATCAGCCATCTTTCCTCTTCCTCTTCTATTATACAGTATTTGAGAAGGTGGGCTTTTATTTTTTTTAGGGAATATCCCAGTTTGGGGCCCTATGTAAGGTATAATTCATATTTCATTGGCTTTAAAAATACAGGCATCACAAACCAAACACAAACCAAATACAAATCAAACAACTTGTGACACTGGCACTGAACCACTACTGTGGCCACCTCAGCTGACACCCTACAGTGGTCACTTCAGCTGCCACTGAAGTAATTTTCTGCTAGCACTGTGCTCAGCACTGCCACAAACAAATGGGGTGGGAGAGAAGTGTTTATGTGGTCTATTTAAAGATGAACTTTCACTTGGACCAATATAACACAAAGGTTCTGTGACCTGTTCTTGCTGTTTTATTGTGTCTCAAACATAATGGCTTTGGAAAAACAGGAACTGTCATGTGTTTTCAGTATGAATTAAAGGTTATAAAGAAAAGTAAAAATAAGAAAATAAGTTTAAACTTTCTAAATACCTTTTAGATGCTGATTATGTTCAAATATGGTGCGGTTAGAGAGAGAGAAACAAGATAGTTGCATGTATTTCTTCTTCAAGTTCATTGTTTTACTCTAAAGCCTGTGTTCTCACATATAGCGTTCATAGTTTCCTTTCCTCAGACATGTCTGGTCTGGCCTGGGTTTCCAAATGAGTTTGTGTGACAACAGCAATGCCACAGTACCACATGATGTCTCACAGCCTGCCAGCCTGGATGGATGAATTTCTTTGTCTATGGTGTGAGCAATTCATCTGAGTTTAGTATCAGTTAATGCATGAATGTGTTTGGCTTAGCTGAAAGCCATGATTTCTGAATTGTTTGCACTAATTCTCCAGTCTGCATCCTTTTCCTTGTTGTGCTCTGTCTGAGCTCATCTTAGCACTGTAATGATCACGTTATCATATCATTTAATTTGATGCTGCTTTGTTGAAGTTTTGTGTGTTCAGTAAGATAATGTAACTTACATTGCATGACTGGCAGTCAGTTTGCTTTTGTGTGGATGCTGTTGCTTTGTCTTTGTGCTAAGTGTCAACCTGGCCTTAACAACCGTTTATTTTTAATCAGTATTACATTATTTGAAGTTCTTCCTGTGAGTCACTGCTTGCTTCGTCAGTATGGTACATTTGCACCTGGCTTTTCTTGTCTGTGTACTTCGTTATTATGATTTCCCTGGCCATAGTTATTGTAAATGATTCAATATATTAAGCAGTAACTATTAGAATGTTTTTTCTCCCAAAACCCTCCTTTACTTTCAATTTTCTGTTTTGGATTTGTGCATTTTGCACATACTTAGTGTTATCTTTTCTTGTAAATTTTTGATCTTTCTTACTTGGAGAATTATTTTTCTCTACATCTGTATGAGAGTTTATTCACTGTTTGCTCATATCTGTAGCCTTGGAGAGTCTGTGTACATTCTCCATTCTTTTACATACAAACACTTTGTCCCTTATTCCTAACCCCTTATGGCCTAGTTCATCTCCCAAGATCTAGCAGCTGAGTAGTGTGGTGTAGTAATGTGAGGATATAGTGTTTCCCCAGATTTTTTATTACATATATCAATGCAATTGAGCACTTCTAATGTTTTCCTGGGTCCTTACTCTGTTGTCTATTGTAGGTAGAGCATTTGACAGTGCAACTGCTCTTACTCTGTGCTCTTCTTTTAACATGACTACTTTCCATTTCCATTCGTATTTGAAATTATTTGTGATTTCTGATTATACCCCTATTCAGATGCATTTGATCAGGTTATGTCAGCATGATCATCACTTATCTTTTCCTTTGTTTTTGTATTTTCTACATTTTCCCCAGCATTTTATTACGTTCATCCCTATTCTTTTTAGTCTCAGATTGTCTTGACAGTTTGGATTTTCTGAAATCATTTTCAGGATTTTAATTCTGTAAAAGTTGCGCAACATTCAGCCCTTGCACAATGCTTTATATGTGCTTTCTCAGAAAGCAGCTGCTGAAAGTACTTACTGTTCAGAGCTGCTAATTGAAACACAAACCACAAACACCCTGGCAAACCTTGAGATTCATAAGCCTGGCAACAACTCTTAGCAGTCAAGTGCACTTGAACCTTCCTTGCCATGGTTTACATAACTCTAGCCTTATGAATAAGGGGTGTAAGCTTAGGTACAGCCTCTGTCTAAAAAAACACCTTTCCAGTATGCCATTAGAGGCAAAAGGATCCTGACTGTCCAAACCCTAAGCTTGGGTCTGCCTTCACAGACTGGTATGCAGACTTGCATAGCTCAAAAATTAATGCTGCAGAGCACAGGGCTTCTGTTGTGGAGGAATGAAGGAACTGAGACCATCCTCTTCCACAGGTTACAAGGAGGAGAAAGTGCTTAATGATGTAAAGCATTACCATTTTAAGACGTATTTTACTCCATGAAAAACTGGAATTATAGGGAATAATGTGATATTCCCTAATGAGAGATTAATCTAAAAATTGTGAAAGTATTTTGGTCAAGAAATACATTCCTTGTTGGAGTTCAAGCTAAAAAAAAGCTCATCCTTCAGCTAACTTTTCAAATCATCAGATTATTTAACATATTGTTTTAACCTGCTATAGTGTAGTGCAAGGGCCATTCATTACAAAGTTTTTCAGAAGTAGCTGTGATTTCCCAAAGGATTAAGCAATTTAGCAGACTGAATCCCACTTTCAAAGAAAACAAGCATATAGGAGTCCTAGTTGCTTGATTTACATACAAGCATGTGGTTTGCTATCTAAAGAACCCCTAGAAATGAAGCTTAAGCTCCTATGTCTTTAGAGACTATTACACTAAATTCATGTGTACATGTTCTTTCTTGAGTTTCTGGGGGTCCTGGAGGACCCCTTTAACTTTCTAGAAGTTTGACAGCTGGTCAGAGGCACCCGCTGCTGCCCATATGGAAGAATGGACATTTTCAGTAGCTAATTCATCTCTCCCAAATAAGAAATGTTCTGATGAAGGCACAGATCATGTTTTGAAGAGGTGTGTCTCTCCATTAACTGGGGTTGCATCCCAAATAACTACTTTAGACCAAGTCCCTTTTGGAGGACTTTAGTTAAGTAGGATGAACTTCACTATCAGTCATTTCCTTCTCATTCCCTGCCACTAAAATCTTACATAACCTACCAAGGCTGGTGTCCTAATTTATCAACATCTTGCTTTGGAATTAGTCATTTTTTAATGCCTGCTTTATCTAGATTTAGCTACAGGAGCCTACAAGAAACGTGATGCATCAGGTCACCTGAGCAGAGCCCGGCAGTATGTGACTTCTTTTGCCACAAAGAGGAGGGGAAAGAAAAGCATCTACAAATCAAAACAATTGCTCAGAAGGGCATGACAACGTGTCACAATGGTCTCCCATTTGGATATTGACTTTCACACTACCTGTGAAAGCACAGAAAGCATTTAGAAAATGAGGCAGGCATTGATTAGCTTTCCACAGCTCTGCAGGTTGTCCGTGCAGCTATTCATCACATTTGGCAAGTGACTTGAGAGGGCTGTAGGAGGAACTTTTAGGGCCAACCTAGGAATGTCGAGCCCAAATACAAATGAAAGGTACCAGCAAGAAATGTAG
>JAVHNF010033796.1:16036-27004 GCA_034783455.1 Micropsitta finschii | reverse complement strand
TATAGCTGTGAGACAAACAAGCAAGAGACAGAACTTGATTGCTTTTCCTATGCTTTTATATAATGATTCACAAAAGTGTTTAGTTATAAAAGGCTAAACCCAAATGCTTTTTCTTTTGCTAAAGCAGCTGTTCATGGGAAAAAGAAAAACAAACCCAGCAACTTTTCTTTGATTTTACTGCAGGATACATGCTCAGTTGCTCTTCTTGTGATGCCCACAGTGCCGTGTAGCAGTGGACCTTGCCCCTTTTTGTAGTTAACCAGTGAAAAAGGCTGCATCTGCTTATTCTCAGACATTAATACAGCTAAAGGAATAAGACATCACAGGCCTGCGAATGAGGAGGTCTTTTTAAATTTACAAAGCATTTGCTCCTGAATCCACCTCAGCCAGTTTGGGGAAAGCGCTTTTGGCACCAAGTCACTCTTCAGGGAAAGACTGATAATGATCACTAAAGACATACTAGGGGCTCCTGCCTCACTCACTTCAAAGGCCTTCTCTCTTAATCAACATTAAATCATCATTTTGCCTTGGATAGGGACAGCTGTACACAATCTATTTGTTTTAAAACAGATTAGGAATGGGTTTTCTGCCAGCGTATAAGCTGCACGATAAATGTACTTTAAAGACCTAACTAGGAAAAACATTGCTCCCTTGTTAGCTAGATCCTGATACTAGCTGAGAACATACAACATTGTCCCAGAACTGAATCCTTTTTCAGTCATTTGGTGATCCCCAAGAGCAGTCAGGAACTCAGGAAATATGAAAGGTTAAGAAAATCAAATATCTGTTGATTTTAGTTGTGCATTCTGGTGAGTTGTCTGTAAACAGCAATAGTTATAGTAAACAGCAATAGTTATAGTAAACAGCATAAGGTCTAGATCTTGTGCTTTCTTCTTCCTTTTTTTTTTTTTTGAACCTCAGAGTTGCCCTATTTCATCCACTGGCAGTCTCATAAGGTGACAACAAAGGTCTTTTATTACCCAATTAAAAGCTGATGGTTGAATAATTGTTAAACAATTAAGCAAAGGCCCTAAATTACAGGGAGGAAAATCCCTCCACTAGATCCATACAGGAGATATTTTTACACACTAAGCATCTCTATAAGCTGGTTTTCTTACACAATATAAATACACTGACATGCACATAATTTAAAAGAAAAGTCTAGAAACAAGGCATATTCCCAGAATACAACAGCAAGGATTCAAAAGCAGTGGTTCCAGAAAAAGGTTTTGGAGTCAAAATGAGTACCCAAAATCATTTCCAGTACAATTTTGTGATGAAATGAGCTACTCAGATTTTTTTGCACATGTAGAGAGAACACTGAAAATGGAAGACTGTAATGACTTCTACTGTCCACTTTTAAAAAAGAAATTGAAGACTTAAAATGGGCATATAAAAATATTACAAATAATATGTCTCACAATGAGAAACTTGGAATGTTCAATCTGTATTATTTTCAAAAAACCCCCAAGAAAATAGACAAGCACCTTGATTGTGTGTTGCTTGGTGTCACTGCTTCCGTGAAGATAAAACGGTGTTTGTAATCCTTTACATACAAGAGAAATACAAAATCAGTTTAAAAGAGTGGAAGCCAAAGTGAGACAAATTCAAATAAAAGATGAGGTCTAGCTTTTAAGAGAGACCAGTAAAAATCTATCAGATCATCTGTTACGGTCTTTAAGCCAAATCCAGTCAAACTTTTGGGGGTATATCTTAACCAAGACTAGCTGCATTAATTCAAATTGCACTCCATTCAGAAGGGGCATACTGAAATGTATTGCCTTTGAAGTAAGAGTGATGTAACTAGATGGGGTGATCTAACAGCCCTCCTTGAGCTCAAGCATTCCTCTCATGTCCTTGGTTCATGTACAGGTGCCACTGCATGGCTAGGGTTTTCGTGAGGCTACCTTAACTGTGAACATAAACAACAGCCCTGTGCATGTGAATTGATATGCCTATGGGTGTCTCCAGTTACACAAACCGTGTACATGCAAGAGATTAGGACTACTGTGTCTACACGGAGTGACAATCATGCCCACCTATTAAGAAGGTATTGTTCATCTCTAAAAATGAACCGTTATTAAGATCCCGTTCTGAATCCAAGAAAATAAATTACTAAAACAAAAATTCAATTTTGTCATGTTTTTATGATAAATCACTGTTTTGCCTTAGGCACTGAATCTCTTAAAATATTCACTTCAAAATTAAGAATGTCTGTTCTTGATGTTTTATGACAAAATTCAGACCATTCTACTCTAAAAGAAGACTGATTAATATTTATCTCTGTTATATGTATATGACTGTACTATTTTTTGTAAAGACAATACAAGATGAGCCAGCTTGTCAAAAAAGTGGAACCCAGTGTAGCAAGGCAGACACTACCATTGACTTCCATTCTGCTAGTGTGTCTATCACATCGTGGATAGGGAGTAATTCAGTAACACAGCTTAACTCCTTTCTGTAGGTGCTGTCATAAGGAATATTAGACTTCCAAGAAGCTACTGCCAGTCATGGGGATAACAGGGAGAAGAAAAGATGACCAAATTACTTAGCAAACACTACAAGGAAGCATCTAAGCAAAGGGAGATCAGAAGATAAATGGAGTAAAAAAAAGGGTAGTTTTCTGAACAAAAAAAAAGAATAAAGACTGACAGAAGAAAATCCTGGTACTATGGAACAGAAGAAACTACATCAAGTGTGTAAAACTGTATCCTAGCTAGAAAAAGCATTCACTCACTAGAGCAGTGCAAAAGTATTATTTTGAGTGAAGGGAGGCCCATTCCTTGTCCTCCCAGAGAACTTATTTCTCAGTGGATGAGAATGCACCAGATGATCTAGCTAGCAAGCAGGATACAAGGAAGGAAAAAGAATATAAAATGAATCGTATGCATTTGAAAAACAACAGAATGCAAATCAAGGTAACATAAATTATAGAGAGAGGGAGCGAAAGTTACTCCAGGGGTTTTATCTCCCTCCCCCCACAGGATACAAGCTATTTCCTTTGACTTTACAATAGTAATTTCAGAATGCTACTTCTGGCACTGCCTGAGCTGCATGTATTTTCAGCACTTGGCAAGAAGACATTGAGAAGATAGAGGTCGTTCTTTTACTTGGGAAAGGGAATTAGACTTCTTGCACTGTGACAGTAAATAATGCATCTCTTCACTGAGGTCACCATTGCACAGACAAAAGCAAATTTGGTATTTCCTAATTTTTAGCTCCTTGACTTTGCAACCTAAATATCTTTCTTCTCTTCACTGAGTAATTGTCCACATGGAGTCCATTTTTATTACACGTGTGTTCATGGATAGCTTCAGGCACAGGGATCACGTACAGTCCAAGAATGGACTACATGTGGATAACATATTTCAAAGAAGTACAGTTCCTGAGGGGTAAATAACTTCTTACTAATGTGCAGTACCAAGAAAATTAAGGTGGAGTTCCCTTGCCATTGACAATACAAATTACTGATCTTTCACAGTTTGCAGTCGATAGACTCAGTTCTGATTTCTCAACAAATTTCACTAAGTAATTCTACCAAGTAACTTGAGACAATTAATAATTTGATACGACTGAAGAATTTATCCTTTTTTATAGTACATCTAGCTGACTAAAGATTCAAAAAGTAATTTCCAATAACGTACATCATCATATTATATTTCTAAGATAACTATATCCTATGTTATATATGAATGCTGAACAGCATGACCAACAGTGATGGCAAGGGGAAAGGCTATGACTTTAATTTATGAAAACAGTTATAGGACATACGAATAGCCACACTGGATTAGATCAAAGCCCCAGTCTGTAACAGTGTCCAGTAGCAGATGTTATGGGAATATAAGAAAGAGATGGTAGCCCCTCCTTTTCTGTGCAATCAGACACTGTAAGTTTATACCACCAGACTTTCCTGCAGAGGGGAAGATATGCAGTAAGGTAATAACTGGCCTGTATCTTTACCTGTTTATTGACAGAATTCTCTGTTTTCCAGAATTCTGTTTCATGCTGTGACAGATTGCACTGTCTTGACAGAAGACAAAAAGAGGTTTATATATTGCTGATATTCACTGAGCAAAGAATATCACCCGCTTCAGAGGAGCTATGACACGCTGGATCAAGTGAAAAACCCAAAATGCAAATCTGAGTTTGATCCTATTATATCTAAAGAAACTGCTGAGATTGCTGGCTGCCTCCCATCTTTCAGTGTCAGTGTCAGTGTGTAAAATTCACAGACTCAGATAACTGACCCTTATTGAACTAACAAATTGTAACTTTGATTTTTAGTTTTATCTAGTATTAAAGGGAAAAGTAAAACTCAATTTAAGAAAAATAAAACACTTAAAATGTGTGTATTCTTAACTGCTGAGTGTTCTCATTTCTTTTTTTGTGGGAAGAGACACTTGTAATATTTCAGGGCTTGCTTTGTCAGTAACTATAGTTTTGAAAAACTGGTAAACTTGAAAGAATTCAGGCTGACAGTTCCATTTTCATGTTGTGGTCTACAGCTGCCAACATGAAGTATCACAAAGCCTGGGAACTCAAATATGTACCTTTTAGATAAAAACTAAAAGGGAGGAACTGAAATCATGCATAAACTGTACTTAGTTTGGATCTTGCTGGTCTTTTACAGATCTGATGAAGAGAGTCTGAATAGCAAGCTTGTCCACAGGAAGCTATTCTGAAAATTATAATGAGAAGATCAGAGCTTTAAACCATAGTAGACCTGGTTCAATTCATCTGTGCATGTGGGAATATCAGGTATTGCATAAAAGTGAGTCAGTGTTCGTGTCTTTCAGTTTACATGCCTAGATGACAAAGGGTTAAGCATGAGTTAGGGATGCATGTGAAAATATATGGGTGAAGCAGTAAAAAAAATTCTCTTCTAGCTTGAGCCACTCCATCTGTTCCCTTAATTCAGTGGCAGACCTTGACTGGACCCTGGGATCTGCTAGTCCCACACTTCATACAGCTTCTCTCTGTAAATTAAGTTGTTGGCCTGTGTTGCTGAGGGTTTAGGAAGGTGAGTGATGACCTTGGTTTGAGTATATTTGTATAGAAACATGTCATTGCAGGATGATGTCTTTCCTCCAGGGACATAGGGCCCAATGCTAACCATTTGTTAAGAAAATACCAAAGCTAAACATATCCAGTGTATGAAAGGATCCAATGCTCTTGCCAAGTGTAACTTTCACTCATCTTTGAAACATCAATGTACACTATATTTTAAAGGTTATTTTTAGCACTTGTCTTTTAAACTGTTTCCCATATGATGTTAACATCTTGCAACTTTTAAACTGAGTTATTTTTATTATTAAAATGAGAAATCTCTTCAATATACTGTAGTATGGCAATATGTTTAATATACGTTTTAAAACAAAGATCTGAAATAGTATTTATTCTGAAGAATGAGGACACATAATTCCAGAGAAGCCCCACAATGCTTTCAAGTTCTGTGTTTCTTTAAATAGCAAAGATTAAAAGTAGAACTTTAAGGAGGATATAGTTCTCCTTTATTCCATCTTCCCGGCAGCATTTTCCCAGCAGTCATTCACGTTTCTGAGTTCTGGTGCATGTGTGTTGTTGTTTGGAGAATTGGTTGTGGTTGTTCCATTGTCTGAGAAAGTCTTGTTGTTAAATGACAAAAGTTCTCCTGCAGCATTAATTTTGAAACCAGATAAGACATTCTGTCAGTTCAGTAGTTTTCCTTAGTTTGTGAAGTCCACAAGAAAACATGAAGAAATAAATCTGGATTAGAACCATATTTTTCAAGCCAGGTAGTCTTAAAATTAAATTCTTAACCGTGGATTTAGATCTGAAGTTTATGCATCTGAGTCTGAAAATGTTGGCCTTGTTTAATATCTCTATTCAGGATTGATTAATGTACAGTCAGGATGTTTTTCCATATAGACAGCCTATAAATGTTACCTTTCAAAAGTTCAGCCCATACTTATTTGGTATATTGTTAAATAATTTATCTTCCTTCCCTAAACTTTTTAAATATCTCAGCCTATTTTAGGTTGTGAAACAGTTGTGAAATCGCTGATTCGGAGCTAGAGCTTCTCCCAAGTGTGAGGGGTAGCTGCTGCAGGGGACAGCCTTTGTTTAAACAGGAAAGAATGAAATCTTAGCACCATCAGAGTCAATGGGAGCCTTGCCACCAGCTTCCACGTGGCCTGGATTTTACCCAGGGATCCACCTTTGGTCTTAAGTGGTATAAATCAAACGTGACTGCACCAAAGACTGTAAGGATGCAAATTCCAAAACTGATATGTGAAGGGAAATCAGACCAAAACCAGTCAGCAGGACTATGAAAAGCTGGTCAAAGGGAAGTATCTGTTCTAGAGCAGGGTGTATTTTAATATTTTCTCCCCTGCAAAGTTTTCTTTAAAAGTATGTTTCAGGAAAGACAGCCTATCATCATGTGGAACTATTCCTAATGGATCCATTGCAGAAAGAACAAGAATGTTGTGTATGTGTTTTTTTTTTCTCTCCCACAATGAATGGCTAAAGAAATTACCTAAAATTGATCACAAATAATTTCTAAATATCTTTTTACCTCCACGTGCAAACAATCTTTTTGTCATACCTGAACTTTTATAAATTCTCAAGTCTTGCTTTCTCCAACATAGATAGAAAACCACCAACACATTTCACTTGTTACTGTCTTGCAACTGTGCCCTTCAATTTCATCTATTTAAAGAACTGTACTAGTTGGAAATGACTTAATGCGAGGACTGCACTCAAGAAATGTATTTGAGTAGAAAAGGGGGAACTAAAGGTCATTTCATTCAAGAAAAATCATATGCTTTATCTGGGTCAGCCCTGAATAACAGAATAAAAGATTGGACAAATATCTGGAGAAATGCTCCAAATGTTTTCTTGGTGAGAAAGCACTTTTAATAAATTAAAAAACCTGTTACATAAACAGAATAAAATGCCAAGTGCATTGTTTTACACTGAGCATAAAGACAAGACTAACAAAGCCTTTTACCAGCAGCCAGGATGTTATTCCCAAAATAACTTCAAGAGATGCAAAGCCCTGCATGGTTAGAAGGCCACAGCTAGACATCCTTTAATGCAGGTAAAACGTTCTGTGGGAGTTGGGTGAGAACCCCCCCATACCTGCCTTGTCCCAGAATACAACTGCACTTTGTGACAGCTATCAGACCCTAATGGAAAGAAACCAAAACCTTTAAAGACCTCTTAACACCAGAGAGGTCTCAGAATTAGAGTGTTTCCACTAGGAAAATAAGCACATATTAGGGGGTCGTGTGAAACACAGAGTGGTTCCCTCCAAGCTCTGGAGGTGTGTACTGGGGCTGCTTTTCAGCTTGATTCTAGTAAATTAATGTGGTGGACTGTGAGCTGCGGCAGTTAAAGAGCTGGACTATGCTCTAAGAAAGGTTTCCTTCCAAGCACAGAAGTGACTGGGTGAGTGTGATAGTCAACTCTGAAGCTGCCTCAGCTTGAGGAGTCAAAATTGTAGGAACTGGGGCTCTGCTTTTCTAAGTCCTCCATTCTGTATTGAGCTGACCAGAGCTCAGTATCCCTCCTTACCCTACATACTACTGTGGACTTCTCCTTTAGCAAAAGTTTTGGTTTTCTGCTTCAGGTAGGAGACATACACAGAAACCTCCCACACATTATAAAGCTCCTCACCCTTTGAGCTAGCATTGAATGCCATAACCTGACTAAAAATTGAAAAGATCAGATGCTGAAGATGTGCCACTACAAACACTTCAGACCTTTCCTGTGACAGAAATTCATCATTTAGCAGGGATGAATTCTCCATGTACTTGGTCACCATTCCTACCTACAGAGAAAAGGTGTTTCACCATTTTAGATTACTCCAATTGCTACACAGGTGGAGAATCTTTCCATGGTAGCTGGGGAACAGCTGTTATTTCTGCTTCTCTATTTCTTGCTCTGTTTCCTACTACTGCTTCTTGCTGCCAGGTCTGAGGAAAAATGAGATATAAGACATGAATCGTTACTTGAACTTATTTCCCTTTATTGTTGTTTCTCCAAGAGCTCTGCTAAAGAAAAAAGTGGATGAAACAAATGGGATAAGAGGCTCTACAAGAGAAGCATTTTGAAAAGAGGTGATAGTATAAAAGGTCAGCATTATCTTGCTCTTTTTCTTTCTGTGAGTTGTTTGACACAGGCATAATTCTATCAGATTCTTAGCAATGCATTATCTTACCTTAGTTTAAAAACCGAAAACTTCCTGTCCTTAGGGCCTGTTACTGTGTGTTCCCAGGCAGAGGAGAGGTGCATCGGCTAAAGAAAGCCTGTTTATATGTGACACTTTAAATGAATTCACAAGCCTGCTTGAAGACTTAAATGAGCTCTTGTCTAAAAGAGCTCCCTGGGTGGCTTGTTGTCTACTTGTCAAATATGTGTATTTTTAAACTGCTTGATGTAAATCTGAGAACATATCAGTTTCATCTGCATCTTTGTACCTCGTGGGTTTTTGCTACTCTTGCTCCTGATAACCTAGCAGTAAAGCAACACCTTTTAAATGTGATTTCCTTCTTATTACATTCATCACTCATATTGTAACCTTGCTGAATCTTTTTTTTGCCTTGGTTAGTACCAGCTCCCATAGATGCTTTATAGTTCCATAGCCACCAGGCCTGAACAACCAAAGAGACTAAACGAGAGAGCAGTGGCAGGAAGAATACCTTAAATATCTTCTTGCTGCATGTTTATAAATGCTGACCATGGAGAAATACTGGAAAAACAAATTACACCCTGAACACTTCAGATTTTATTTAAATATCTGGGACCTGTGTTCATTGCGTCCTTTTATCTTTTTTTTGGGTATTTTTTTTGTTATTTGATGAGATTTATGCTATTATGTCACCTCCAAATCCTCACCAGAATTAATTATTCTGTTAAAAAATGAAAAGTGTGACTCTCTGCCACTTGCAGACAGAAAAATAATGGTTTCAAATTTTAAACCAGATTTTCCATAAGTGAATAGTTAGCCACATTTTTGAAGGAACATCTGCAGATGTCAGTCACTGTTCATGTGCATGCCTGTGACCATATTTCTATTTAATTAAGAGTTTTACATTGCTTCTCAATTTCAAAGCTGTAGGCAAAAAGTATTCAAAGTATTTCAAAACTGTAGGCAAAAATGTTGCTGAAAGATGTATATTTCTATGGCAAGTACATGACATTGTAAACAGAAAATAGGCTGATGCTTCAAAATTCATATTTGGACTAATTTTTTTTCAGAAGTTGATAACTTGTTCTGGTTTGCTGTCTTTTAGAGATGAAATCAATGTGTGAATTTTTGGCACAATGGGTGTCCAAATTTATCACACCATTTTCCGAAAGTGGGGTGTTTGGATTTGTATTCCAATGGACTTGTTCTCTAACATATTACAAGAATGTCTCCAGGCAGGCCATCCGAGTTCTTCCACTGTACATTTATTTTTTGGTGATAATTTGCTATTTCTGTTAAGATCTATTTAAGAAAAGAAAGCAGTGGAGTACCTGAACAACAGGTACTTCCTTGATCTTTTCCTTTAAAAAATAATGCAGGTTCAGTTTTAGTTTTATTATGTGTTCCCTTACCTGTCTGGCAATCCGCTGGAGAAATGTTGGCATCTGGGAACGTTAACATGGTAATGTAGCCCCAAGTTTACATTGCTGTGAAGCAGAGGAAGGCAGGGCAGAGGGAGTAAGTGAGACCTGAGGAAGAAGGTGTAGTGGAGGAGGAGAAAAGGGTAGGCTGGATCAGGCACACTGGTTGCTATTACCAAACTGAAAGCAGCCCTTGGTCCTGCCCACGCAGTCCTGGCACTCTGGGGTAAAAGTCTCACATGCTGAGTTATTGGATAATGGCAAGGAGGAGCTCAGTGCAGGGGGTTCTGGTGTCTGAATGAAAACAAACCACGGAATTTTTATATAAAGACCATTATTAAAATGATGCTGAAGTTGGAAAAACTAGGATTCAAAAATAGAAGCACCAAATTTATGCACTCATATCTTTATGCAATCTGAACTGTACAATCTTAACTTTGTTATAATGTGGATGTACTTTAGGCTGTGATTTTTACTTTTGCTAACTCACAAGCTGTGAAAATGAGCAGTGTGAAATTTATAGCACAGTGGTGAGTTGCACAGATGCAAAGAACTTTCCAGTATAGAAACACTTATGCTGCATTTGAAATGATGACCTCTTAATTTAATATATTTTTGGATATGTAACTTAAGATCTAATTTGAAGACTAATTTTCTTCTTAGGTCCTCTACAAGAGTCACTGAGATTTTAGAACTTGAGAACCAAATGCCTAATGCAATCATGAACTATGCCAGTAGTAGTTTGGTTTTAGTCTGCTAATGCTTTCCAAACTCAGAAAAGTAATAATTTCAGCCATCTGACCTCTGTAGTGATGGCAAAATGCTACATTTATTAAGCACAACAGAAATTATCAAAATACTTTCCTATAGTGTTGAAATAATAATTGAAAATACTTTCTCTACTGTGTGGCATGTTAAATAATGATCTTGGGAGAAAAGAAGATAAGTAAGAGAAATCAACAATACAATGCTACATCACTTGTTTCCTGTTAATCTTACAGAAAATTGCACTGAAAAAATAAGGGGTTTAATGAGCAATACGAAATTTTGTTTGTTTCCTTTCGATTCAACACTTTTAGTTGAAACTGATAGCTATTGAAGAGCATAAATGGTGTAACAGTAGTTTATTTAAGGGGTTTCTATTGCCACCTAGTGGCAACCTCCTACCTCCTTTCCTGTGCACTAGCTTGAGTTTCTCAAAAGATTTTTAATTGTCTGGAGCAAATGAGTTTCGTTACTGACAAGTGAGGGAGTGATGCAAATGATCTCTTTTTTTAGACATAAAGAAGAAAGGCATGAAGTTAAGTTCATGCCTCTTTCATAAAAGAAATTCTTTGAGTAACTAAGATTCCCCACAGCTGACATAAATTAAGA
>JAVHNF010033793.1:30499-42874 GCA_034783455.1 Micropsitta finschii | reverse complement strand
AGCTTTACCGGGTGCAGGGGCTGCTCGTGCTCCAGCAGCATCCATTGGGTGGCTCTAGTGGGAGGTCTCGCAGGAGCCCCTGCTGTCAGGCTGTTCCCTACTTCTTAGCTCAGCACATAATCAAATGGTGCGTAGCCACACACTGACTGTGTGCCATATATTTTCTTCTGCCATGTCATTACTCATTAGTGTCTGGAATTGCTGCCGCTGGCTTCTACAAATGAATGCAAGAGCCCTAGGTGAGTTAAAATAAATAAAGCCTTTTGCTGGCCCCCTAATGGACTATTGCCTGCCACCTGAGGAGGGAAGCAATCCGTCATTACCTCAGGCAGATAAGAGGGGCTATAGTTACTCACCTGAAGTAGGCCACTTATCGTCCTATCTCTGGACTGAGTCAAATCTTACATATGTTCACCAGATGGTCATTTCCCATCATTATTATTCTGCAGGCTACAAGAACATGAGGAGATTGAAGAGCTACTCAGCCTGTATATGCTCCTCTCCACCAAATCTACTCACATGTGAATTGAAATACATTAGAGCACAGCAGTACCTGAAACTTTTAAATATAGTAGCCGAATAATGTATTATTAGTCTTATTGCCAAGCATTGTATTTATTCTATCTAAGCATCTTAAAGAGGACAGCATAATTCATAAATGAAATCACTACATTGCTGATTGTTAGGGCTGTCTGGCAAAAATAAAGTTAACAAGGAATTTCTCCCTTCTATCACTCCACAACTAATCAGTCCGTAGATTCTTAACTCTTTTTCTTTTTAACTTTAAAATGTGCTTTAAGATGCCACAGTGTTCAGTTTGTCTCAAATTACAAATTTAAGAAAAAATAACAATATAGATTCATAGGGTGATTCAAACTTTGTGTCAAACTTTTAGATGAAACCTCTATATAACCTTAAGGGTCAATACTGGGGCTAGTAGACTTCAGCGCCTTCATTAGTGACCTGGATGATAAGGTATATCTGAGCCCCAGCAAATTTACAGAGAACACTAAGTGAGGGCTAGGAGTTAATATCCCCTACAGCAGAGCTTCAGTTGAGTTAAACTGAGGGACTGGGAGAGTGGGCTGACTGAAACCTCAAAATTTTTAATGGTTCTGCACTTGAGGAGAAGTAACTTAAGCGTGTCAGTACGGATTGGAAACCAATTGAATGCATAACAGCCCTGGGAATACAATGGATAACAACAGTGTGAGGTCATAAGTAATGTAAGCTGCACCCTTGACCACATTAGGAAAAGCATGGATAGTGGATGGAGATTATTATTTCTATAGACCTGGCACAGGCTAGGCAACACATGCAGTATGATATCCAGTTTTGGGCTACCCTTGTGTAAGAAGGATATTGAGAAAGAAGAGATAATCCAACAGAGGACTTGCATGAAGCAAAGGGCCTGTTGTACTTGCATAAGATGGGAGGTTGAGTGGGCTGTGTTTGTTTAGGCTTGCAAACAGGAGACTGAGAGGGGAAGCAGCAGCATCCTATGACTAGTAAGAGACAAGAGTCAAACTGCTCTTAGTAAGGTTAAAGAAGAGGCACTTGGTTGAAATGCCTTCACTAGGAGGATGCCAAAGTGCTGATTATCCAGAAATGAGGGGAATTTCCATTCGTGGAGGTCTTAGAAACTTGGCTTGTTCTGGTGTTGCTGATTTGTCTGCTTGATTCAGGAGATTGGATTACATGATTAGCTGGAGGTCCTTCTCTATGATTCTGGTTGAATTTTAACTCACAGCTATATGATCTGTCAGACTATTTCTCATATACATCCTGTGAGTGTTTTGTGTGAAGCTGTGGGTTCTGGTTCATGCGTCCAAAAGTCCTCACATAGACTAGCAAACCTAAGCATTTCTGTCTTAAGAAACCTAAGGGAGAAACTTATCTGTAAACTTAAAACATTGACTGAAAAAGCTCTGTCTTATAGATACTAAGTATTTTGCTTCTGTGCCTTGAGTGCTGTATCCCACATTAGTGTCAACATCATACTGATTTGTTTCCTTTGGGAAGGCTGCTGCCTGACTTTGTCATTCTTAGTGATGAAAAGATTCCTCCATATTAACACTGTATTATTTGAATGTGTAGTTGAAATGTTGAAAGGTTTCATGCTGTTGTGAAGAAATGCCAGGAAATTGTTTATAATCTTAGGAAATTTCTTACTGTAGCTTGTTAAACCTTCTCATTGAAAGATTAAGAAACATAGACTCAAAGAATTGCTCAGTTTTTTTCTGCAGCTAGGTCTCAAACACTGGAACTTTCAGCATTTCCAGCTGCAGATCTTTTGCTTTTGGAAGTTCTTTGAGTACAATTTTAAAGCTGTCTGACATTTTCTTTTGCTGTGCCAACTGTTGAAAAGCAGTCTGGCCTCGTAAACATGCCAGTACAAGTGAAAGAGTGCTATAGTGTTAGTCTCATGGGATCTCACAGTAAAAGGGATAGAAAACTCATCCTCAAGATCCAGCAATCAGAAAATGTTCAACCACATGGAATTTTATAACTCTGACTACTTGCAGTGGTTTTTCTATATACTTAACTTTCGATGCAGAGATATTAAAACCACCTTGTACAGGTGTGGCAATACCTCACTTTCCTGGAAGATAATAAATATCATGTTAATCAGTGGTCAGTCACTTTGTGATATGGCAGAGCTACACTGTTCTGACAAATGGCTTTAAACAAGTTCAATGCTATAATTACAGAAAAGGTTACATTGTTCTACAATTATCCTTTTAATCAATCTTGCAGGATAATCATCCTGCCGAAAAATCTGTTTCTCAATACCAATTTCATTATCTAGGTGATTCTCATCACTAATCATTAGAGTGTGATTCACTATATTCTTAACAACTCCTGTTTTAACTTTAAATGGGTGATTAGACCCAATATACAGGATATTACCTGCACTATCGTCTTTATGATACATTCTCCTTCCCAACTGTCAGACCACCTCTTCACTAATAAATGTAGAAAAGCATTTCTTATTAACATCTTTTCCGTAGTAAATCATATTCAAATGAACATTACTAATGAAAGAGAAGGAGGGAGAACAGTTCTTTCCCTGATGTTCCATCTTTCCAAACATTGCATGAGAAGGCACAGGGTAAAACCAGGAACCTTCAGGCTGGAAGGTCAAAGTATCTGAAGTAAGTAGTATGAAGGCAGTGGTTACTCTTGACTTTTGGACTTGCACAAGTTCTTTAGACATTCCATCAAAGCAAGACAAAAAATACTTTCTAGGCTAAGCTTTTACATCAATTTCCAGTGGACCCTACCTGATGCAGAAAGGGATTACAGCTTTCATTTAATGAAAACTCAGTCTGAATTTCTTGGGAGGATGGGTTTTTTTCTTCTTTAAAAACCAGCATATTTAAAGTAGCATATAAACATCAGTAGAAAGTTACAATGGAGTACTTTTTGGTATGCTGATTTTCAAGAGCTTCAAGAAAAGTACCTACAATTAATGTGTTTAACTATATTGTTTAACTGTGAAGCTACAGTTTCCTGGTAAACTTCTCAGTTCTGATGGCTTTATGCAGACAAAAGTTCAGTCCTATACAGAGCCTGTTTAACTCTTACCGTGACAAGGCCCCTGTTGTGAGGCTAAACTGACTTTGGAGATGATTGCTTCTTGACACTTTTCCTGCTACTTTTCTGTGTAGATTTATGTACTATACATTTTCATTGAGCATTTAACCCTGAATCTTTATATAAGCCTGCCATAAAGCACATGCCTATCATCCAGGAAATGCTTGGAATACTTTTTCTAGACAGGAGTTATTTTAACATGAAGAAGAATTAATTGTACTGAATTTCTAATATCCTGGGAAATAATTTCTGCCAGCTGTAAAAAGAAATTCAATTAATCTATAGTTATCAAGTATTATTTTTCATATTCATTTGAAATAATTCATTAGTGTGCTTGGATAAACTTTTTCTGTTTTGTTTCTGAGTTTCGGTGTTTGGTTTTTTTATGCTGCGTAATCAAATCTTACAGATGTCGATTGGCAGAAGTTTTTCTAATATACTTGCTACCTGTGAGAATAAACAATGAGTGTAAATTTTCATTTAAAGCTGGACTCTGCCCAGTTGCTACTAACACAGACAAAGGTTTTTGGAGAGAGAAAAAAACGCTCTGTCACAATGACTTATACAAGCTTAAGCAGCAGATTTCCTAAACCAAGACTTATCACTTCAAGGTTATTTCCATGTGACCTGTGGAGGATGCCCATGAATAGCAGAAGAAGACATGCAGTTTTCTCTGCTGTAGGGCTGAGCCTCTCAGTGCAAGACTAGAAGGCAGTCCTGGGTGTTGTGAAGTAATCATTAAGTTACACGCTTGTCATTTCTTGTACATTCACTCAGAACTAATGCACATCACTTTTTCCAATTATAATCATTCCACCATTTAACAAGCACAAAAGGCCTTAGATTCCAATTTGCCACTGATGCTTCACTCTCACTTGCTTATTTCTTGGCATTTAGGTCAGGCTAGGTTGCACACAGCTGCAATAATGGGGTATATTCACCCTTCATACAGCAAACGTGCAAACGATGAAGGCTAGAACAGCTGGTCTCACAATGTGAGAGCAGATCATTTCCACGGGCATGGTAATTTCTCTATTCATACTTTTCCTTTCAGTTATTATAAATATGTTTAATATTTTTTTATTTGCTTATTGCCAAATCCAAACAGAAAGCACACGATGATATAGCAGATACAGTCCTTGCCACACTTCCTTGCTGGCTAAATCAAAATTTCTCTAGTACGCATGTCACATTTCATCTAGCTTTTTGGACCTCTCCACAGCTAGAACTGAACACACACCTCCTAACAAAACAAGAAACTGGAAAAAAACCCACAAAAACAAAACACCAAATCACAGCTGTTGAATTCCAGTCTTCAATCTTAGTTAGCCTCTTGCTAATGACAACTAAGTAGAATGTGGAATCAACCAGATGAGGTGTTAATAAACAAGCTTTGGCTACACAGTAGCCAAGAATTACAAGAGTCTAGCACAGCATGTAAAATGCTTTTTCTTTTCACTCTGCTGAAAATTATTTACTTCTTCTGGAGCGCTTTACAATTCTGAGCTCATATATGCTTATTTCTGTCAGAGTATTCAGTAGGAAATGGAAGCAGGGAAGTCTGCTGCTCTTTTCCCCCAGTATAGTATTGCCCTTGCCTCCTTATATGCAGGTATTGGAGGATTCCAGAGCAGGTAGAAAATTTGCTGTTGGTGGAATAGCCAGTCTTAGCCCAGTTATGAACCAGGACTTGAAGCTGCTGTTTGTAAGGAATGATACTGTCTGCCTGCCCATTCACGAATTTTAGGGAAATAGGAGCAATATAAACTCCTTCAAGACTCTTGAAGTTGTGTTGCTGCTGACAGATCCTCCTGTCCCATGCCAGACAGACTTGTGGTTCTAATTTTGCCCTGCATTAAAAAGATCAATTCCATCTATCACTTATTTGTACGTCAGTGATAAATACAAGTGCAAAACACATGGTAACACAGCACCAAAATGAAATTGATGGCTACTTGCAGCAGCAAAGTGCATTTACTGTCTCTGCTCTAGTATGTGTCAGAACATGGACCAGTTTTATGACGTTTCAACAGTTTTTATAGTCAGAATAAACTGGTTCTGTCCATGGAGTCAGTGGTGGCATCAGAACAGCTGCAGCTGTTCAGTGCAATTGGGATCGCTTTCCAATGGATCTCACTGGTACAATCTTTTTTCAAATCTGGCTCTGCTGGCAGCAGGGTACAAAGCAATTGTGCAGAATGCCAGGTTCTTAGAAATCTGGTTTTTCATCACATTTGGGTTATGTAACAGCACTTCTAGCCAACCTAGAAGCTGTGTGTTGTTCCTGTCTGACAGTGACAAGTGTTTTCAGGAAGGACACCAGTTACTGTTTTGAGGCTATTTTTACAAGAGAAAGTAAATACAGTAATATTTTTGTTTTTAACTAAACCCAATATTATGCCTTTAAATATTACATGAAAGAAAGTATGAAATTAAAATTTAAATTTTCTTAGAGCTCCAGTTAAGTGAGGCTGCACTGATTTTTCCCAAAAAAACTCTAAAGTTTCTATGAGTGCTGCTCTGGAACGGTAATTAAAGAGGACGTGCTGCTTGAAAACTGCATGACTCAGATGCACAAGACATCGTTCTCTGAAAACTCCCCTCTACCAAGTTTCTGTTCTCCTAAGGTCTTAGTGGAATCTCTTAAATAAAGCTGTTTCGCTACTAAGGAAGACATGTAGTGACCTAATATACTTCAAAAATATGCATTGTATCCTTTACTTTTGTTAGCGTTGCTCATATTTATTTGCACTCTGTTTTGTGATATCTTTTCACAGTTTTCTCTCTCAGACCTAGGAGGCTCTGAAAAAGATACTTGAATGAACTATATAGTGCACAAACTTTTCTCTCAAACTTAATTTTAAGACATAATTGAGTTGTTATCCGCACAGCATTTTCCTCCCTGACTGCAAAAAATGCCTGTCTGTCTCTGTAGATAATAAATCATGGAGATGCAAACTCTGTAATGGAATTTCACATGTACCTCACACAGCCTGAAAGACGAGAATCCTCTAGATAGTATGTGATTGCTTCACATGCAGTGCTGCATGCTCCCCTAAGCTTTACTGCTCTCAAGTACAGGGCCACACAAGTGTGATTTATTTTTTATCTCCATTATGAATTGCCAATAAAATCATTTTTAATTCAACTTGCAATTAATGCTGAGACAATATAAGGAAGTACTGCAAAAAGAGCAAGGCTTGGGTTCCCCCCTCCCTTTTTTCCACCTCTCTGCTGCTATAAGAGCATTGCCTGATAGAATCTCTGTATTTACTGCTACATTTGAAAGATTTGGATACCTAACTCCCACTGAATTCAATGTACTAAATGTTATTCAATGTTGCTTTTTATTAACATGATAACTAATAATTATGAACCTGGTACAGTTTCTTCTCACTCCCTGTAACACAAATTATATTTTGTTACAATATTTGGGATTTGTAATTGAATTTTTCTCTTTTAAGAGAATTCCGATTATATAGATATTCTCTCACACAATAATATCTTCATATTGTTTTTTGATAAACAAATAGAAATGTTTTTCCTTTAGTGCTACTAGTTGTTCTTTACTTTTAATTCTTTTTATTAAATACTAATATGCACCAGATAATTTTGCAGTTGTAGTCCTGTAATACTTTTATGGTAGTTTTTGCAGTATGTCAAAGAATCACTTTTTTAAAAATATTAATTTCTGAAGCCTTGTTAGTATGTATTTTGTGAGAGTTCATTATGTGTTTTGTTTTTAATATTTATGTTTTCATACTTTGCATTTTCATTCACATCTTAAAAGGCTTCCTAAATTTTGATTGTAAGTTAGGAGAAAATTGGAAGTAGATAAAGTCTCAATTATTTTAATTAATTCTATATTATAGATGGAATAGCTATGTAGTGATTGACTCCCTATTTTATTATTGCTATTTGTACTGTTCTTGTAAGGAGGAAACCTATGGGCCAGGATATGTATTAAGTTTTCTCAGACAAATAGGTCATGTTATCACTAAAATCATTAACAAGAATTTTGATTTGTCCAGTGAAACTTAGATTGAGCTCAAGAACATGAATTTGGGCCTTGTGTGAATTCCATATATTTAAGGTATGAAATGATATATTGCAGCTTACATTTAGTGAAGTAAGGAGTTCTCTGTATGTAATTTGTTCAGGAGATCATAGATTATCTCCTATTATTAGGAAACGATCTATAAGATATTTTATTTTCATGAAGGGTCAGAATCTTGGATTTAGGTGTTGTGACAATGCATTCAAACAACCCTCTTCTGCCGGATGCTGATTCATACTAACTCTGAAGCCAAAACATTGCATGCTTTCTTACCAACACCACTTTTCTCGGAGGCCTTTCTTTGGAGATTTCTCACCATGTATTTTTGTTTCTCACCATGTATTTTCTTGGTCTGATGTGATACTAAAGGTAAGCTAACTGTGAACAGCACAGAATACTTTTATTTAAGATTGCAGACACATTTCATTTCTTAACATCTCTTAGAAATTAGTAATGGACAAACTGACTCAGATAAATATCTCCATCAGTAAAACTTATAGAGGCTTAAACAAGAACATTAATTTTGAAAAGTCCGAGAAATCTTTAAGATGTTCATACACTTCCAACAGGGTGCCAAGAATCAAAATTCTAAAATGTAATAGTAAAGTAATACCATATCTTCACCAAAAACACAAAAAGGAAATTCTTTTCTTATGAAATGGCTAAATTAGCGTTCTCATCCTTCAGATGCGCAGAGGTGAGATTTTCCACATGGTGATTGATCCCATTGAATCCACTTAGAGAACTTATTGGCTGTTCCTGATGACAGAATCTGGATTTGTAGGCTTTCTGGATGCTCTGCTATATTATCAAAAATAGTATTTGTACAGTTTTGATACAGTCTCCTTTTGGGTTTTATTTCCAGTTAGACTTTCTAATTAGATTTACCATGCAGTTACAGAATTATTAATCTGAAAAAAAATCCACAAGTTTTGGTGATTTACCATATACTTTCTTTCCTGTGCATATCTGTACACCAACTTAAGTGTTCGCTCACATGTTCTTAAGCAACTTTTCTAAACTTGACCAGGGAAAAGTAAAAGCAAGGTAATGCCATACTGTCCATGATCTTCACTTAAATTCTGACTGCTTTTAATGTGCTTCCACCTGGTTGATGGTAATAATTGACAAAATGTTATTTTAGACTGTGGAATATTCATTCTTCCTTCAAACTCTTCTGATTGTTCCTGGCAGTTAGCAGTTATTTCTCCCAGTAATGTTGTGAAGTGCTGTTTTGCTCCTTTTCCGGCAGCCTGGGTGGGGAAATTTCTGGAAATCATTTTTCCTGTCCTTGTTTTGAATGAGCTGGAAGTGAAACTCAGAGAGTGCTAGGGAGACAGGGAAGCATGAAAATCCCTGCAAACACTTCTGGAGCTGCTGCTGCCATACAAAGTGAGGGAGGACCTTTCCCAAAGTAAAGACAGGGAGGCAGGACCTGCACTTCTGACACTCCCTGGTATTTATTCTTTAAGCAACCAGTCAACTGGATTCTCCACTGAACCTTCAAATCTGGAAAGCTCCTCTTATCATTTGTTGAGATGCCACTTTCTTGGACGAATGCCCACAGCCATATGGCATTGAATTAACACAGATTTTCACTGAATTAACACAGATTTTCAAATTTCATATGTTCTGATACCAGCACTGTTAGCAAAGTGGAAAGTGCAAGTGGTTAACATACAAAATTCTTAAAGGATTTATTTCAGCAATAAATGCTGATTCTTAAACAAAACAAGCAGCTATTATTTTGTTTTATCATTCTAGTTTCCTTAACATTAACATGTCTGCTGTCACATAATAGAAGGCAACTATCTCTCTGTTGCTGGGCTTCTTATTTAGGTCAGATCTGGGGAGACCTCAGGAGGTTGTCTAGTGCAACCTCAAAGTAGGAGCAGCACTGGCTGTGGGGCTTCAGTCATTTGGGCTGTGAAACTCCTCAAGGACAGAAATTCCACAGCTTCTCTGGGAAACCTGTTTCAGTCCCTAATTATCCTTTTAATGATTTTTCTTTTCATTATGTCTGGTCTCCTGATTTAATCTGTGACCCTTGATTCTCATTCTTCTGCCTCACCCTCAGTGAGGAGCCTAGCTCCAGAGCCCCGGTAACCTCCCCACTGGCTGTGAGGTCCCCCTGAAGACACCTTCTCTCTAGGATGAACAAGCCCTGGCCCTTCAGTTTGTCTTTACAGGCCATGAGCTCTGAGTCCCTGCCTGTGTTGGTGGCCGCTGCCGGACCACTCAAATTCTCAAACATCTTTTAGTACTAGAGAGCCAAAGCTGGATGGGCTGCTCAGATGTGCCCTAATGAGTACCTAGAAAAGGAAGGAATTACTGTCCTTGACCTACTAGTCCAGCCTCCTGCTAGCTTAGGAAAAGACATAATTTCAGCTTATTGAAATTACTGAGGTTATTATTTAATACTGGTGTTTCAGACCCCTGATTTAGCCATGTGATTTATTTGAGCAAAAAAAAATGGACATTTGAAAGAATCTGTTGATGTAAGTGAAAAATTTTTCCATGACCTTATCTGGTTTTAAATCTCATCCTTAATAGATTTTTGGCAGGAATTTCTGTTTATATTAGCTGAATTATGTGGACCAACAGATGCTTTGCTTAGAAAACAGCTATACTTTTCTTAAATGCATGATTGTACATTGTACTGTTAACAAATATGGTTGCTACGTCTTTTGGTGTATTGTAATATCAGATTAAAGGTGTCATTTTCCTTGAGAAGCAAGTAATTATCTGTAGGTAACTCACATTTTCTTGCTACTTCTATGACAAAAATCCAGCAGCAAATCTCTGGTTACTGGCACATGATCTTGTATTTCTTAACAAATTGTGCCTCTGTGCTGCACTGTGCCTTTACAGTTTTAAATAAGATCCTGACATCTGTGTCATTGTGCTGTGCTGTATCTTCATGGGAAATTCTTTTTTTGTCTTAATTTAAAGGCACTATTTTTCATCAAATGACAAGCATACATTATGGCTCTCCATTTTAACCAAGATACTAAAGGCTATTTCAATTTGACTACAGCAGTTTTCTGCCAAATGGCTACTCTAAGTTATATTGTGCCCATTACCCACCAGAAAGCACAGAGTTGATGAGAGTGCACTGTCAACCACACCACACATCGATATGGAGGTTATTTGATTTGAAATTGGATTCTAGCCTTCCTTGATCTGTTGTATAAATGGAGACCTGTGTGTTGAGGAAATTCTCGTGAAGTTTATGAAGAATGTAGCGTACTTCCCCACCCCCACTTGTGTATGGCTTTTACTTTGCTAAGACTTCAGTTCTAGGTTTGTTAAATACTCAAAGTATAAGATTTTTTTAGAATGTAGAGAAAACTTACAAAATTTGTTCATTTTGTGGATTTCTGCTCTGGTATTAGTCAGGTGTAGGTTGTACACTTTTGTAGCAAGGTGCCTTTTTGACCCTTCTTTAAACATTTAAGACTTAGTTCAGTAGTTCATTCAGTTGATGAGGCATGTTTCTTAAGTACAGCACCTTCAAAAGTACTCTAAATATATAATATTCTCTGAGAGACATGTCAGTCATTGTCAAGATGAAAACAGCTTAAATGCTAAGTTCCTTGTAAACTGTTTCCTTGTCTTAGGGGTCTATTCATAAAGCAGTGGTTTACTGTATGCGTGACACTTAAAAATGCTTGAAAAATAAATGGAGGCATATGATTTCATTACAGGGCAGATGGAACTGTAGATATTATGATTCGGGGAAGGGAGGGGGAAGAACTTGCTGTGCAACTTGCATGCATATCGCCAGCATGTGCATGGCCCTAAGGGCAACACAGAGAACTTCACAGAAAACATATTAAATGGGCATGGGGGAAGCATCCTTTGACCTACATAAAAGAGCCTTTGTGTGGATCTCATGAGCAAAAGTTCGTATTTTTGAGCAGATAAAGATGTGCAGCTTCTTTGGAATCAAAGGTAGATTGGCAACACTTTTCAGGAAATGGCAAAATCATTATAAATGTGTTTGGTATTCACTGTAAAACATTCATCATTGTAAAAGGTTTTGGCATCAAAGAGGTTGTAATATGTGATCCCACATGAATCCTGTCGTAATTTACTATTAATTGGTGTTCATCTGTTGTAAAGTGCTGTTATTAACTTAAAAGGAGGTGGAATGAAGAAGGAAAACACAGTGCCCTGACAAGTCCTTTGCAGCCTGGCTGTGTGATGGATTCAGAGATAACTGTGAAGTGATTAGCTCAAGACTCTCTGAATTTGCCAAGGAATGGGGAGCACTGTGCAGGCAGGGAGGGGAGAATGTCTTGAAAAACTTGGCATGTTGAGTCAAATTACCTGTATCATTCAGAGCACGCATGAAGTTCTTTTGTGAGTTATCATAACACATCCGTCTTTTGACAATGAGCTGAAATTTGGCTCTATACACAAAGGGTATTGAGAAATGTGCCAAGTAGTATGATCTGAATCTGAATTTATTTTGAGGATTAGAGACTTCTCACCAATAGAAAGCACCTGTTAAATGTATTGCTTTGATAGAAAATCAGAGGCAGTAGGACATGAATAAAATTTTTTATCCCCAAATATTTTCTGTCTATGAGTCAAGTAATCTTAATCTCTACTGTGCTGCTGTATTAAAATGTATTCATTAGATGTGTTATAAATGGCAGGAATTAGACTCCAGTTTTGTCTAAAGTGTTTCCCTGCTGTGCATGGCTTGTTTTCCT
>JAVHNF010033788.1:5354-17830 GCA_034783455.1 Micropsitta finschii | reverse complement strand
TGTGTTTTGTTTGCCCTCTGGTCAAACCATCCGCTTGGTGTCAGGCATCTGTAGAGGTTTCTAGTGGTGCTGGCAGGAGGTGGTGGTGGTCACCATAATGGTGATAGCACTGTGGATCATGAACTGAATCTCTCTTCAGAATCATCCCTAATGCACAGACAAAAAAGTGTATCACAAAGACTCCAGAACCACTTGCAAGAGTTATTGAGTATGACAGGAGAAAATTTAGAAGAAAATTTATTTTTGAAGCTTATACACTTGATTTTGGTTTTTTTTATTACTTTTCCATATTTAATGGAAGTTTTCCTCTTAAGGAGGACTAAAAGGGTAAAATTGAGTGTGAAAAGCATGCAAAGCATTACTATGTGACCAGAGAGAAACACTTTCAAATAAGTCAGAAGTAGAGTTAGTAGATTTACCTGCTGGAAAGGACGTCTTATATGGCTTATATCTTTTCTAGGTAACTGTTAATCTTTTCACTCTGTGATTAAAAGTTGTTTCTGTCAAGCAAAGATATAGTAGCCTCTTCAGGTTGCTGAGCAGGTTTGAGGTTATATCTTTTCCTTGTCAGTAGGCTGTTAGATCAGAGGCTATTGGTTTTTATACCTGCCACAGGAAGATCTTTATGTGGGATCCTGCAGGAGACTTGAGTGGTGCAAGTTCCATTCCATACAGCCCTGAACAATGATGAAATGTCTGGGAGAGGAGTATTTTGTAGGATGCTTTGGATAGATTTTCTGTAGTAAGTCAAACCAGAGTCACTTTACCATGGTTTTGTGATCATTACAAATGCATTGATTTTGATAGGCGGTTTAGGTGGATGGAATTAAAAATAGTGAAAAATACATCAAATAAGCTAAAAAATGAACTTGGCCTTTTAACAGAAATTTTATCATTTGGGAGCTAATCTTGTTTGAAAAGAAATCAAGGGAGAGGGCAGGAAAGTGCATTCAAAAGTGACTCAATATGGGCATAAGGCAGTTAAGAAATCAAGGGAGAGGGCAGGAAAGTGCATTCAAAAGTGACTCAATATGGGCATAAGGCAGTTTGGTGTGTTTCAGTGATGACATCCCAGCTGTTCACAGTTGATTGCTGATGCCTTGGCAACATTGAAGAACACTAAGCTGCTTGCTTTGCTTGCTCTGCTGCTTTTATAAAGCGAGCAGTGTGCTTCAGATACTGCAGTCGTGTGGGTTTATCGTACATTTCAAATACGGGATATAGTTTGCTAAATGTGTTTACTGTCTCACTTCAAGTTGCCCTGGTTTTGAGAGTTCTTTTGGTAGATAGACAGGGAGCTCAGGATGACAAAAGTTCCTGTCCAGCAACTGTCAGGGTTTTTTCTTATAGCAGCTTTTTTGTTTTCTTTTTTACAGCACTTCCGAAAGGGAAGTGTGATCCAGTAAAATGGGATTTTTCTTAATCTGAGGTGCAATTCCTCACTGACTGCCCTGGTGACAAAGACAGTTTAAGAGGTGACAGCCCTGCTTTCTGCTCCTCTCATGCTTCAAGAAAAAAGAGGTGCTAACACGTTGGTTTCTTGGGCCATGTTTTAGATCTGTGCAGAGACATGAGCTGAGTTTGAAAACAAAATCCTGGGTTTTATTTCCCCCACTTTGTGTCTGTGATCCATTTTAGAAATGGTCTCGTGCATTCCTGAAGAACAGAAGATGGTTAACTGTGGCCAAAGGAGAGGAGCTAAGGGTAATGATTTATTAGTCTGTTTTGCTGGAGAAGACTGAAGTGAAGCTGCGCCTTGTGTAAACTTAAAACAGGTAGAATTCTGCCCTGATGAAAATCAATGGGAAAAGCTGTTCTGGTGCCAGAGTGTAAGGTTTCTTCAGTAAATGTTTTGCTACAAAATGGAAGGATTAGAAAGAGAAGTTGCTTTTTAGGTGGTGGGGTTTTTTGTTTGCTTTTTTTTTTTCCTGGGTAGTATATTTTGAAGTTTATCTTGTCAAGTATTGAAGTGCTGCAAGCCATAGCCAGGAAAAAACCAGCTATGTATGCTTCATATTGCTCCCTTATCACTCTTAATGACCTTATATAAACCATATCACTCTCTACAACTGCCTGAAAAGAAGTTGCAGCAAGGTGGATGTCAGTCTCTTCTCCCAAGAAACAGGCTGTAGAGCAAGAGGCCTCACATTGCACCAGGGGAGGTTTAGCTTGGATATTAGGAAAAAAATATTAATTAGGAAAAAATAGGAGGTATTTTTTCCTAATCAAGATGGGTTTGTCAAGCATTGGCACAAGCTGCCCAGGGAAGTGGTGGAATCACTATCCCTGGAGGCATTTAAAAGATGCGTAGATGTGGCACTTCAGAAAGTGATTTAGTGGTGTACTTGGCAGTGCTAGGTTAATGGTTGGATTTGATGATCTTAAAGGTCTTTTCCAACCTAAACAATTCTATGATATTTCATTCCAATCTTGAAATCCGAGTATGGTTAGAAAACTGGAAATACTATAAGCTCATATGCTAATTCTGTTACTATATTGTGAACACTGCACTTCTGGGGGCTTTTTAGTTGTTTAAGATCTTCCAGTTGCCATTTTTAATATCTGTGAGGTATGTCACACAGTTTGATAGTGAAGTTAAGACTTGGTAATGCTTCTGAGGGGCATGGATATTATAGCAAAGAGCGGAAAAAGCCTGCCTAGAGTATGCTAATCAGGTGGAGCCTGAGCTCTTCTGGCTTTTGTGCAAGAAATCAGAGGAGAAATACCCTGTGTGAGTACCAGTGTTGTATCAGTGGAGTGTGGGCTACTCTGCTTCAGAGGGGACCTCTTACCTATTTTATCTGCTGCTTGATGAAGCTAAACGGGGGCATCTTCTGTCCTCATTTATTTATGGACAGGTCATCTTATCCCCCAAAAGATGAATAAAGAAGCAGTCTTTTCTGTCTAGTTCATTGTTAATATGAACTGTGACATGCATGTGACACAGGCACTGTTCTTTGTTTCTCCTTCTAGTAAGCAGCCCTTTACCTTCCCAGTGTTCAAGCAATGACAGCACAAATATAGTACATATTTAACATGTCTTCTTAATACATCATCTTTGCCAGTCTCTTACATCTTATGTTAAATGCTTTGGGTGTGTACTTTGCAAAGTCTCATCTTGTGCTACATCTCAATACCTTGAGCTCACTGTATAAATATCTACCGAATCCATTCTGTTCCGAGGCACATGAACAGATAGGTGCGCTTGTTCACTTCCTGCCATTGCTGTTAACTTCCGTGACTCTTTAGGGATTACTGTTAAAAATCAAGTAAAAATAAAATCAAATAAAATCAAATAAAATAAAATAAAATAAAATAAAATAAAATAAAATAAAATAAAATAAAATAAAATATAAAGGCAACCAAAGCAGACACCCTCCCTCATATATCTATCTGTCTCTTGGCTTTCTTTGTTGTCCTCTGGGATTTTTTAATGTATGTCTCATAAGCCGGGTTATAGACTTTTGGAGGAAGAGACTGCCTGAGAAATACATCGTTTGCTGCACATTGGGTTGTCTAACCATTTAGCACTACTGTAAAACAAATAATGCAAATAACTATCCTAATGCTGAGAGTCGCTTGTTAATTTGTCGATAAGCACTTATATCTTCCTTTTTATGCTTTTGTTTCTCCTGTATGTGTGTATGAATGCTGCATACAGATGAAATAAGAGACTGATTAGCTGGCAGTGTAGAGAAAAATCAGTGAAACCACCTACTCTGGCTGGTTGACAACCATTTGCATACTAAACTGAACAAAAAGCAGAGGTGCCCTTTAGTCTGTGTTTCAGACACAGCAGCCTAATGAATTGTCTATAGCTATGAAAGTTATTAAACATAATTTGTTCTTGAGGGGTTTTTTTAAGGATTTATTGTATTCCCTTTAAAGATAATCTGTTGGTGCTTTGGTACAAAAAGGAGGATTTATATTTTTCACTGTACCATTAAATTATTTTGAGGTTGTGCCATTTTTATTATTTATTATTTTTTTTAGCCTACTTGGATAATACTCCTTTCTGGCTTTTCATCATACAGAAAATATTTGAGATGAGAGCATGAGTGTCAAAATTGTGTACAAGAAGGGTATATAAGAAACCCCATTCATTCATTTAATTAACATTCAGCTGCTTGTGTTCTCTCCATGTGAAATCAAGGCAACATTTAAGAAAATACTGTGCTTAAATATGCCATTTCAGAGGAAAGACAAAGAGAGTTTGCCAGGGCAAAGGGTAAGGTCATCAATTTGTATTCACTGAATGTGACATATATTGCATAAAGAGGATTTGATCAAACCTTTTTAATGTACTTTGTTGAAAAGGGTGAAAGGAATATTGTCATAATTGTCTACACTGTATTGGCATAAGAAGGACAGATGGCTACTGGAGAAGTCTTCATAGGTTTTCTCTTCAAATGATTGCAAGTATATGATAAGTGAAATCCTGTTTTTTGGATGGGATTGCGTTGATGTTGGTACAGCAAACACACGTAGGTGCATCTGCAGAATTTCCTCTAATCCAGATGCACTAATGTAGAACTAATTGATAGTGTAATTAATGTAGTGGGGTATTTTGTTGTTGGGGCATTTGTTGTTTGTGGGTTTTTTGTTTGTTGTTGTTGTGGGTTTTGTTTGTTTGTTTGTTTGTTTGTGGTTTTTTGTGTATGTATGTGGTCTGTTTGTTTGTTTTAAACAAGTTACTGCTGTCCTTAATATTGAGACAGCATGTTCAAAGGTGGGGATAAACAAATAAGATATACAGGTGGCTGTGTTCAGTGTGTCTTGTTGACCATGGATAGCCACACAGTTTCAGTGAAGTAATGCAAGTTTCATCATGCCTGATTCACAATACCACTTTTGAAAATCATGGCAGTTTGTAGTTTTGGCCTAGTATATATACCCGTTAGCTGGATAGGTAACTTTTCAGGTAGATTCAGCAATGGAACAAGATTTTATGTTTATATTAATGAATTTTATTTTTTGACGTTTTCCACCCTTTTATGTCAATGAATACATTTGCACTTACTGTGTGTGTGTGCTGCTCATCTGAGATTCCTGTATTATTTTGTTCTGCTTGAAACCCTTTCCCCATTGAATGCATTATTCCATTGGGTATCAGATTTTGTTCAACAATTTATTTTTATCTGTCCTCTTTGTCCAAAAGAATAAATATCATGTTGGAGGAAAATCTGATACATTTTGCTAGCAGGTCTGTAATACTGAAGTGCATAATTTGGCAAGAGCTTGGGGCTATTCTCCTAGCTGTTGGACATTTTACATCACTCAGCCACCAGCGGTACATCTTGATTCATTAGAAAACAGTGAATGGGTAGGCTTTGTTTTCTCTGTAGCCTGGAAATGTTCACTCAGAAAGAGAGCAGTGTCCGTTATGGTGTCTTAGCTGTCTGTGTAAGAAGCTTATGCACTGTGCTGAGGCAACGGTTCAGCAGAAAGCATCTAATTGCTAACAGAGATGACATATCTCAAACAATATTCAGACTGACCGAGCGGTCTTGGAGGTTGTAGCTGCACATATGTTCACTGAGGCTGGTACTACAGAGGTATTTATTTCTACATTCTGCGCCTGAGTTACTCAGGAGATAACTTCAGTGGAAAGGGAGTTTTCGTGCCAGTTTGGCCTTTTAGCCTATTTTGTGAACTCACCGTTCTTTCATAGCTCTACCTGCAGCTTATTAGGGAGCTTTTTGGTGGATCCATTATTCTTCAAAGATTTAATTAAATTGAACAGTGTAATTAATCTGTCATCTTACTTTCTAAAATTCTCCTACTGTCTAGGTAATAAAACAACAGAGATTTTGTGGCTGCTCAGTTGTACTGTGAGTCTGGATAGAACCAAGGAATATGTACTTTCAATGAAAATAAGTTTATACACGGGTGGCTAAGACTATCGCAGCAAAACAAAATCTGTTACACTGAGACTGACTGGCTATTCTTTCTCTTCCAGTGACCAAGAGCAATGATTTAAGGAACGCTGTATTTCAAGTTCAGGGAATTTGTATATGCCACTTCCTCTGAAGTTCTCACATTCTCCATCTTTGTATTTCCTGAGCTGTAATTTCTGTGTATGTAATAAGTTTCAGCAGGTTTATCTGTGTGAGCTTCTCCTATTTTCTCTTCAACTCACATGCGTCTGGTTGTAAATATAATTCTTCTATTAGGTTTAATGGTAGATGGATGGTTCTGCCATATCTTCGTATTTTGACTGTTCTGATGAGGTACTACTTTGGGTATTTTGTTAAAATAGTAGGGCATCGATATATCAGAGGCTCACACAACAAATGGAAATCAGATAGCTCTTAGAATATGAATCTTCAAGAATAAAAAATACTACCTGCAGGAGCAAGGCACAGCTTTAATCCCTGGTTTGAGATGGACATCAGAAAAACGTGCATTCGTTTGCTGTCTGGTTAGGACTCATTTCCTAAGGAGATCATTCTTTTCAGGAGGCTGGTCCAAAATTCCACTTTTAGGTTAAGGAACAGACTGGAAGTGTTTGGGCAAAGGCGTATATAGAAAGGAAAAGAGAGGAAAGACTTGTCTTTCCTCTGCTTTTTCCCTTTGTCGCTTTGAATATATTCCTTTTGTGATAGTTTTAGCCGCATATCTTAATTTTTTAAACAGAACTTCTGTGCAAAACGTCTTTCAGTAGTCAAAAGCATGTAATTTCAATGCTAAAAAAAGTCACGAGATGACTTTATGCACTGTTTGACGGGTTTATCTCATAATGTTAAAAGTATGTGGGGAGTTTCTGCTGTTTCTTAATGCAGCTGTTGCTAGAAGAGGGGAATACAAATGTAACAAAGAATAACTAAACAGGCTCTCGCACTTCACAACAAACATCAAAGAAAAAAGCACTGCCACCTGTTAACGTAAAAGGTTAGCAAGTGTGCATTGTTCTCTACTAAATTATTTTGCTCTTTTAAGTCAAAGTTAACTAGTTCAGAAATTGTTTTCTTTCAATAGGTGAACCCTCTCTTAATTGCATTACTTCTGACATTCTTACTGTTGGGGTGGGAAATACCTTTCAGATACATGCATGTTTAGTCTTTCTGGGGCACTATAAGCTAGTCGAGATAATAGGTTTGGGTTTTTTGTTGGGTTTGTTTTCATCTTTCAGTCACTAAAGAAAAAGAAATTAAGCACAGTGCTTATTAAAAATCGTTGCTGATCCTTTCAGTGTATGTTTACTATTTTTAGCATGCGTGTGCTAACAGGACTCATAACTTTGATCTGTAGAGGGGACAAAGAGGATGAATTCTATGAAATACCTAATGCCAATGTGATGTTTTAGTCTGCACATTCTTTAGTTCAAATACAGCTAATCTTATTGATGTATTTCCCTTGTATCATTGGATTGTCAGCTCAATTTTCATAATGTTACATGTTATGTTACAGCTTGAAAGCCTGAAGGTGTGTAAGCATTAGCACAGTGTTTTGATCTAGAAGAGTAGGTAACTAGCATGTGTGCAGTCCGGTTAAGAAATGGGATGAAGGGATGCCCAATCGTCACAATAGAGCTGTGGCTACAAGGGCCCAAGGTTCAGCATAGAGGGAGTCTTCGTTTCTGAAGATGAGGCAGGATTAAAACTCTCACTGGTGACTCACGTGGGTGTCTAAGCACATAGACTAGAGCTGTTCTGTATTCCATTTTCTGGTATCTGCAGGCAGGGGCCAATGACAGCTGAGAATAATTTTTTCGGCTTGTACAGATCAAACATAAACAAAAGTGAACTCTGCGTATGAAACAGTTGCATCTCTTCCCTTTTCATTCCTCTGAACAAGGCAAGGTTGCATCAGTTTGCTTATCCATGCTTTACCCATCCAGGTGAACCTGAATATGTTCGTGAAGTGCACTGGGATAAAGCTAAGCTGCTTTCTCTCTTATTTCCTGCACCTGATGTCCAGGTGGGTAAATCTGTAATGCAAACATGAGCTGCAGAAATTGAGATAAGCTGGTAAATTAAATAAACTTGAACTTCCTTCTGCGGCCGTGGTTGACAGCACAGAAGAGAAAGCAATGTTTTATCTGAAGCATACGAAGAAAATACTGTTTGCAAATTTGAATGACTTAATGCATGAAAGGGTATGGAAAGTAAGAACCTGACTTTATTTTGTTACTCAAGATACATTGGTAGGATAATGAAAAAGTTTAATTAGTGGCATTTACACTGTGTCTGCAAAGCCTACCAATTTCTCCCTTAGCCTGTACAATTTTAAGGCAGCAGCACAGCAAGTTGAATCCTGATTTGACCTTATGTGCATCGCTGTTCAGCTCAGTGGTTTCCCTGTAGAAACAGAAACTGACACTGCCTCACTTAAATTTTCTTCAATCAATATGAGTATGGCACAATACAGATTATACAGTAGAGCAGTGTTAAAGAAAAGCCTATCTATTGATACAGATGGCTAGAGAAGCAGGTTTTTATCTAAGAGCTTTCAAAGTATTCTTTTACAAGCGAAATGGGACCCCATGGAATGAATTGTGTGTTTTGTTACTTTTGTAGATGCAGATATTCTTTGCAGCCGGCTTTAGTAGTGCAGAATTCCTCTGTATAAAAGTTTATAGAGTAAATGACTGTTACTGTACATCTAATAGGTAGCTATATAAAAATACGTATGCATCTATTTCTGTAACTTTCAGAACAAACCCTCAGAGGTTATGTGTTGTGCAAGTGAAGTCTACAACAGCAAAACTGTTAATTTGCCTGACTAGAAATATTAACCATCCTATATCAAATAACTGCCAGGAACAATTCCCCGCCATTCCCCGTGACTTCATTTTAATTGATTTTTTTAAACTTCCAGCTTCTGAGATTTCGTTTACTCTGACAGAATGTTTATTAAACGTGTAAAAAGAAAATTGTTTTGTAAATTGTTTCTGAGGGTGTTTTTATCTTCCATAAATTGGTTGGCTCATTTAACATTTTCTATCTACCTTTGTTTTCCACCCCTGTGCTCTGCCTCATTTGTTTTCTTATTGGATTTGGTGATTAAATACTGATCAGCTGCTGGTCTGATCAGCTGTGCATATTGCTTTTTTTTAAACACTGTTCATATACACCCTGAGGACAGGGTTACATACACAGTTATGAACAGTGTGGGGGGATGTTTAATGGTACCATTTGATCTGGTTTACAGATGATGGTGAGCTTGACAATGAACATCTGTAAAACTGATTATTGAAATAGATCTCTGTGGTAACAGCAGAAATAAATGACACACAACTGTCCAGAAGGGCTGTCGGTTGGTTGCTTTACATTGCAGAGCTATAGTTTGTGTTTCAGGCCTCTGATGCTGAACAGAGTATTCATAATGTGGATTTGTTAATGAGGATTTTTTCATCTTTTTCTTTTTTTCCCCTCTCTAAGATACTATATATTTGATCGCAGTACAGTACTTAAACCACGTGCAAGTCTGTCATGTATTGCTGTGCAGATTCATGAAGGAACATGGAATTTACCTTTAAAACGAAACGATTATTTTCTGTTTGGATAGCAGAGGTAACTTGTGCAAGTGTAACATTACTGTTAAGTGCTATCTCTGAATTATTTGAACAAATCAGGATAGTAAAGGAAATCCTCTCAGCATTTAGACTGTACTTCAATTGGAATGCTAGTCTGTTTGCTGGGAGATACCATAATATTTTATTTCTGCTTGAAACAACTATTTCTGATTAGCCAAATCCTATGAAATGACTGGAAGTTTAACAGAACAAGAGACATCTGAAAAACTGGTATTGTGTGCAGTCCCAATCATGGGAACGATAGTGAATTCATAGCTTTTGGTAGACTCGTACAGTTAGTGACAGGGCTAACTTCAGCACTCCACGATTCACATTCAGTCCTATTCTAAATCCATTGGAATAAGTGTATTTGCCAGTGGTGTAAAGCAGGAACATCACAAAAGTGAAATATCAATTTTCATTTGTTTGCCCATAGCTATATATGAGTGGTGCCTACTGACTCCAGTGAGAGCCTTGAACAGTAATGCCAGAGTTGGATTTGCCCTTTAATCTTTTACCTCTGTTTGTGAATGACATTCAAAATGAGCTGAGTAGTTAAATAATTTCTTGAATTGTTGGCTCTTCCAGGGGCAATTTAAATCTTTTTGCTGGCTTATGGACAGTACTGCTGGTCTGATACAAGTAAGTTGTTTTGCTGTCAAGATTTCAGGCCTGCTTCTTGATACCCTGAGACTTTCTGCAGATACTTACAGCATGTGAGATAATGAGTGTTAGTTCAGGAATACAGTTGCCATTTTAAGTATGCATTAATAACCTTCTGCATGCTCTGCAAAGTCATGGTAGGTAAAACTTTTCGAAGTACCTAATCTGATTTCAGTGGGAGTTTCATTCCTAAGCACCTTATTATCTTATTTATTTATTTGTTTATTTTAAATACCTCTAGACACCTCTGTCTGCCCTTAGTGAAATAAGTAGCTTTAAAAAATCCAGTCAGTGGGAGTTCTGCATCTAAGCCACTTGATCCTTGATAATCTAAGGAGCTAGTTGTGGTCATGGGGAGTATCATTTCACTTCATTTTGAAGTGCTTGAATATGTGGTAGGTGTTCAAAGGTGTTCATTCCCTTGCTCTTGCTTCCAACTGCTGATGAATATCTTTTTATTGGTTCTGTAATGTAAGAACAGGTTCTAGAACATGATATCCGTCCTTTGGTAAATGACCTGATGAGGCAAGTGTTCATCACTATGTGTAGAAAGCAAATGCAGAGGTGCTTTTCTCAGTCAAGGTGCAGCAGCTCTGGGCATGCAGAACCAAGAAATATTAGGTACCTCTGTCATTTACTAAAATGTTATTTGGTAGCTACAGACTTTCTCACACTCAGATTAGGAGATTTTGTTGAATGCATCTTCAGAAACTCAGTTCTACTCTGGTGGCACTATAGGCTCTTCAACAGTTATGGCTCTACCCTTTCATTGTCTTTGCTGATCTTATTTCTTGTTTTTTCTTGAGACTTTTCTTGTGATGTTTAGAAAATGCTATGTTTTAGAAGAACTATCTGTATTTACTTTAAAATAGAACGCTCCCTACACATTGCCTGTAAACATACAATGCATTGTCAGTCTGATTGTCACGATTGTGTAACTGATGAAAGACTGCCATAAAAATATTAGTTATGGAACATCGAATTCAGGGTAGATTAAGTTCTTATAGCACAAGATCATTTAGAACTGATAACTTAAACTTGAAAACCCATCTACAATCTATTTACCACTTGATTATTGTGCAATACTTTTAATCCATCCATTTTATTCTCACAAATAAATGTCACATTCTGTGTATTGAGACCAATATAATTTGCTGTCTATCTCATGAATGTGACAAAGCTCTGATTTGTACTTAGGGTAAAAAAAGATTAATTAATTACAGATAAGGAAAACATGTTGCTTATATAACAATGCTGGTGATATTAGGATAGTGACTTGAATTTACAGTGCAATAGAAGTAATAAAAAGATGAAAAAACCCATAAACCAAAGGAAGATATTCCACTGTCTTCTTTCCAAACATTAAATTCCTTATGACAATACATATTTTATTTGCTAATGTAGAAGTTTACATAGCTCTCCATCTATAAAGAAGAAAGACGTAGCTTCTCTAGCAGAAGCATATGGAATAGTCACTGATTTCTTTTCAATTGACCAGCTTACAGTGACTTATGCAGGAGATGATTCCATGAACTCAGGTTAAAACACTAATCAATTTGCCATGGAATATGCTTCATTCAAAGATAATCTTACTAAAGAAGCAAATAGGAAAGCTATTATCCTAGATAAAAAGGTGAGTTAAGATATAAATATCATTTGTTCATTTGAAAATCATGCTTAACTGAAATGTTTCCTTAGTGTTGAACAGTTAAACGTGCAGCAAATCCTGTTCTGTTGGGCAGAGACCTATTTAAAGCATAACCAAATCAGAGGGATACTTAATATATGAGAGGGAATTTGAGTAAGCACAGAATATCCTTTTGTCTCCAGGATAGGAGAGTGAGTTCCTATATTAAAATATTTCTATGAAGTCCTGAATTGCCCATACATATTAAAAAGCTCTATTGGGCCCACTTTGTTGAACTCCCAGTACAAACAGAAATGTGGGGTCAGATTGTCTTTATGTCAGTAATGTTAGGGTTCATTCCCTTTGCTTTTTCTGGACATAACCAAAGATATTAGTGATGAGATCAGGGTGGGAATAAAGGTTGCAGCAAACAACCCAGCCACTTAAAGAAACAACCTAAATCATCTTCCCAAATCTGACCCACCAAAAACCTCACAAAAAGGTCAGAAGAATAAAAGGGAAAACAAGCATCCTCTAATCCCCAAGTTCTGATTCTGTGATTCTGTTCTACATGCTTTCAAGTGACAAACTTGAAGTATGGAAGCTTTCAAGGCCAGTTTTCAAGCCCAGGGTTTTAAGCAGCCTGGTCCAGTGGAAGGTGTCCCGGCC
>JAVHNF010033777.1:0-10162 GCA_034783455.1 Micropsitta finschii | reverse complement strand
GCTGGAATGCGTCTGCCAAAACAGAAAGCCACAGGATAAAAATACGGCTGTCCAGTGGTAAAACAGAGAGGGTTTTCAGGAACACATGACTAGTAGACTTTTGAATTTTGTATGACTTAAATGACAAATATGTAAGCAGCAACTGATTATTCTTTTGGTCATCTAGTCTATATTAATCCTACATATGACAGCAGTGCTCAGGAAACAGCCAGAGGGCTCTGTGGAAAAGGAGTTGTTACAACCCAGAATAATAAATGGCCCTTCCCTGAATGTGATCCAGTTTGCAGGCCTGCATAGTTTGGCTGTATGGGGATAAGTCTATGGGGATACCTGAGAGCAGCACCACTTTTCTTGCTTTTAATGAGGGACAGAGGTAAGCAGGACTGGTTAGATGATGATGTGCAAATAAGGCTTGAGGCTGAGGTCAGGAGGCTGCAGGAAGACACAGGAGGAAGGTTTACAATGAACAGCCTGTTACCACAAAGAATGCACATCTTGTCAAACAGAGGGTAGTGTCAGTCTCCAACATGCCACTTTCACAGCTTCTGCATTGTCTGCCTTGTTGGGCTGCTCCTTGCAACACATCCTTATTATCCTTATCACACCCCAGGGAAAGAAGATACCACAGGGATGTTAGGTCCTCACTGGGTCATCTTCCACATGGGTCTGAGTTTCAGAGTAAGGGTGACCCCTCTGCTTATCTTCACCCCTCTGGTGGGTAGTGCTTGCGTAAGCCTCTCTTCTGGGTGCTCTGCTAGCTGATACAGCTAGAGTGAGTTTCCTGTTGGAAACAATTCACTGCAATGGAAACAAACCAGTAGAAATGGTACTGATAAGCAGTAGTACTGATAATATTGATCAGTACTGATAGTATTGATAATTTTGCTGAAGGCATTTTCCTTGCTTACTGGGTGGTACAACATACTGCTGCTGGAACAATATTCCTGATTTGGTAAGTGGAAGGCCTAGGTGGGAAAAGGCAAGAAACCAGACAGAGGTGATTTTAATAGTATATTTAGTAACTCCCTCATTCAAGTTTTTAGTAAAACTTCTCAGTGCAGTGATTTGTTTCTGAAATGCAGAGGGAGCTGAGGAGCGATAGAGTATCACCACTGATGATCAGAGTAAATTAGCCTTCATTTTGTTATGGTTTATCTATGCAGAAATTGAAAGTTGAAATATTTTGGAAATAAAAAGGAAAAATGTCTTTCATAAATGGGAATGGTTTTAATGTTTCCATGGCACTTGCCACAAATAAAATATGCTTGTTCTATTCCACTCCTGTAATTTGACAAATCAGCATATGCTGAAGATGTTAAGATTGACCATTTCTTGTGCAAATCTCTTGTAGCTGAAGACAGACTCAGAGAAGCGCTCAGTTACAGACAGTGAAACTTGGGGCAGCACTGAAGAGCTGAAGAAGCCTGAGGAAGACTTTGACGGCAGCGTAGACAGCGGTAGCAAGTGGAAAGGCCTTCCCTCCGGGCTGTCTGAAGAGTCAGAGAAGGGGGGGCAGAAAGCATCTTTCTCTGTTTCACAGACCGGATCCTGGAGAAGAGGCATGACTGCACAAGTAGGAACAACTCAGTCCAGGCAAAAAGGAGGAACAAGTACACTCAAGACTCCGGGTAGGAAACTTCTCTAGTTCAGATGACAGCATTGAAAATTAAGGCTTTATACTTAGAATTTATCTATAAGCAGTCAAGAATCTTTAGTGGGCTAAAAATGGCTATTATAAATGTGTGACAGACATGAGGAACTGTAAGCATATTGTTAGTTCTTTTCATACATGGCTGCAAGCCAAGATTATGATAATATACTAACTTGTTCATCCCTACAACTGTTTGCTGCACTGCATGCTAATAATTTATTAATCATACATTAATATATCCATAACAAAAACTATGTTTGCATTTTATTTTACTATCATTTGACTATGTCACCTTCTGTTAAGGAGTTGAGTATTTTTGGACTCATCTGTGTCTTATCTTTGTCCTTTAGAAAACCTGTACCTTTGATAATTGAATATATGCATAGAAGAGGGCAAAGATTAGAAGCTGAGATAAAAAGACTTAACACTCAAGGAAGGGGACTCAAAATCAGTGTTTTTGAACTAAAGCTGAATTGTCACATTCTAGATACTGCACATATTCTGTAGTTACTGTTAAGAGTCAAAAACTTGTAAAATAAATCTTCTTACACTCTTTATTCAGTGCTAGATGATTTCTTCCCTAATTTCGAAAGGCCTCTTAGAAATAGTAGCCACTTCTGCAATCTAGTTTTGAAGCAAAAATCCTTAGTTGGTGGAAGACATCATTATTAGGACCATGTAGTCCATCATTTTACTAGAGAAATATTAATTCTTTGTACGACATTTTCTAGACCCTTGTCATGTCCTGACAAAATCCTCCATGAGCATGCTTTAACCATCAGTTATGAAGGCAACTAACAAAGGTCTTCTCAGAATAAATTCAAATCCTTTGTGAGACTTTTTTCTACGCCGTTTGAAACTGCTAAACATTGGTCAACCTCTGGTCTACAAGGTCTTTGAGGAGCTTTACCACAGACAGTGGTCAAATGAACGCAGAAATCATAGACTCATAAAATCATATGATAGTAAAAGGCTTACTGCTTGCCAAGCTAAGTTTCCCAGATCTGTTTTGCTGAAGATGAGCAGTCAGCCACTGTGCAACAAAGAACTGAGACCTTAATTTTTTAATGATATCCTAATACTCTGTGTTTGCTGTGTAGGAGTCTGATCTGTACCTTGGTGTGTGCTTGCAGCCTAAACTGTGCACTGGATAAAAACATGGGTGGTTTTAGTTCTGACTTATAGGAGTTGCTCTTTGCTACGGTTTAGTTCCTTCAGAGAAATTCGGCTACCCTCCTCCAAAAATTTCATAATCTCTTGAAGAGTGAATTAAAAACTGTTATTTGTTCCTTATTAGGAGCATACAAAAGGTGTTTAAAGAGAGATTAGAGTAAAAGAGAAATAGCATTTTTTGTCTGTTTGTAAACTAAGAAGAGGGTATTTTTTTTAAAGATAGAAGAGAATATCTTATTAAACCTTTCTGAATTGTACAATAATATTATGTAAAAATATATGGTATATAGGCATGTGTCAGTGCAGTACTGAAGGCAGCCCCTCAGAAAATCAAAAATCTTAAGAAGATGTGAAAGATATGACAAAGACCAACTCATGTAACTGATATAGTTATAGATCAAGACATATACATACCATGATAATATAATCTCTCCCTGATATTTTTGTGTAACTAAAACCAGAACAAGCTTAGTTTTAAGCTAAAAAAATTTAATCAGTGAAAACTAAAGAACTCAGTAAGTACCACTAATTTCTACATGCATAATTAATGTCATACCTCTGGAAATGTTAATTACACGTCATGTTTTATTTTCAAATATTATTTCTTACACATAGAAATGTAAACAGAAAAAAAAAAGCCAAATAAAATTCATTAAAGTTCATTCAGGATAATTTTCTCTACCTATGTTCTCTAGCTATATATGAAACTGGAAGTTCCTGGGAGAATTTTAAGCTCTTAATACCTAATGTTTACCTGCAATGTATCATACCTGCTACTGACTGCTGATGGGGGACTAAAGACCAAATTAGTCTGTTTTCTTATGGTAGTTTTCTATTTGTGCATTTTTTCATTTTTGAAATTGCGAACATATAGTGTGGGTATTGAGATATAGTGTGGATATAGAGCTTAAACACAAGTGACCTTTTCAAATATACTTTCATTTAGGAAAAACAGACGATGCAAAAGCTTCAGAAAAAGTGAAACCCCCCCTGAAAGGAGCCTCCATTCAGCGCTCTCCATCAGATGCAGGGAAAAGTAGTGGTGATGAAGGAAAAAAGCCTCCCTCTGGCATTGGGAGATCAACTGCTACAGGGTCCTTTGGATTCAAGAAGTCCGGAATGGGATCTTCTACAATAATCACCACAAGCGGAGCAACCATCACAAGTGGGTCGGCAACTCTAGGAAAAATGCCCAAATCTGCAGCCATTGGAGGGAAGTCCAACACAGGGCGGAAAACAAGCTTAGATGGTTGCCAGAACCAGGATGATGGTGTACTGCACATGAACTCAAAGACAACTCTGCAATATCGAAGCTTGCCTCGCCCATCAAAATCCAGTGGCAGTGGAATCCCCGGCAGGGGTGGCCACCGCTCCAGCACCAGCAGCATTGACTCCAATGTCAGCAGCAAGTCTGCAAGTGCTGCTGCCACCAAACTACGAGAGCCAAGCAAGATTGGGTCTGGGCGGTCCAGCCCTGTCACCATCAACCAGACAGACAAGGAAAAAGAGAAAGTTGCCGTTTCCGATTCCGAGAGCGTCTCGCTATCCAGTTCCCCCAAATCCAGCCCAACTTCAGCGAGCGCCTCTGGCACACCAGGACTTAGGCAGCCGGGATCCAAATATCCAGATATCGCCTCCCCCACCTTTCGAAGGTTAGTGGTTTTGTATGAATTCCTGAAGTTGCAGTATATAAAGCAGGGACTTTCAGTGTCTTGAAGTACTGGACAAAAAGCCAAGGCATATTTTGCCACAGAGAGTCAAGTACAAAAAAAATAAAAGGGTAATATTTTTTTCACACAAAATTATTGTTTCTCTAAGACTTTCCCAGACCTAAAATGTGTGTTCCTTGAGCTTTGAGCATTTAAGGTGCATTCCCGTAACAATGGTTTGAAGGCTAGAAGTTGGACTTGATGATCCTTATGGGTGTCTTCCAACTTAAGATACTATATGATTCTAAATTCAGGCACATGACATGTGAAGAAGGACACTGTGTTCAGGTGCATTCTCTTACTGGAACAGGAAATGCCATAGCCTGGTCAGGGAACTGAAGAGCTCTATAGCTTATAATAAACTATTCGCTTTCATGTTGTTGGCAGCTCCAGCTGCAAACATTTCATTATCTTAGCAGCTCTGTTACATCCTTCATCGCAAACATTAGCAAAGCTAAATGGTCAATTGTAAAAGCCCTATTTTAACGTTTCTGGAAATATAAATCTGGACGAAATATGAATTAGAATGGAGCACTTGGACTGCTGGAGGAAAAGCCAATAGTGCCCTCTTGTGCCTACCTACGAAAACAGCATCTCCACACTGCTGGGGAGCTGCAGCTGATTTTTGTAGGCTTGGTAATATGTGAAACAGATTCTTACATTATTAACCATGCTTACTTTACATAACGATAAGTTTTGCATTTATTTATTATTGATTTATGAGCTGCACCTTAACTGCAGTTTAAAATATTTCCAGTAAGACATTAAGTCATCACATGACCCTTTTATTTCAGTAGTTTTAGAGGATTTGGGGTTTATTTTTTTCATCATCACAGTAGAATTTTCTTTTCCAGAATTGCTGGAAGCAAATTCGTGAAATACACCTCTGTCATGAGTACCCTTGGAGAAAAACTGAGCCCATTTAGTTCTGGTGCAGTTTATTCTGTCTGAATGGTTACTACATGACCGATGACCGCACAACCATCTGTGCAAAAGAACAGTGAGAGGGAAATTTTACACAGATACTTAGCTGTTTATTAAGCTATGAAGGATTTTGCAAGTGTTTGTTGCAATCAATGTAGCTGATTTGAGAAGTGAGGGGTTTAAAAGGTAAAGACCTAGCCATGGGAACGCTTAATTACTGAATTTGGGTGAAAGTGTAATCTGTTTATGCACTAATAAGATGAAAATGTGATTATTTTACCTCTCTCTGGGAGGGTCTGTATGTGCAAAGAGCACATCTGAACAGGAGTGAGAGCTGTTGCTAATGAAACAAACCCTGATTATTGTGATATGGTTAAGTGAATTTAATTTTGTGATGCGATTGAACAAGTAGGTAGGCATGATTTTAGTAGCAGTAATTAAAAATGTGTAGTTTGGCTCTTAGGATGTTACGCCATAAATGTTTAATGTGGCTATCAGTTTCTCTAAAGCTATTTGTTTTACATTTAGGTTGTTTGGTGCCAAGGCAAGTGGTAAAGCTGCCTCTGCACCCAGTACTGAAGGTGTGAAACCCACATCGGCAATGCCCAGCCCTAGTACCACATTTGCACGGCAAGGCAGCCTGGAATCGCCATCCTCGGGCACAGGCAGCATGGGCAGTGCAGGTGGGCAAAGTGGCAGCAGCAGCCCCCTCTTCAGTAAACCTTCGGACTTAAATGCAGATGTTGTAAGCTTAAGTCACTCCTTGGCTTCCAGTCCTGCCTCAGTGCACTCTTTCACATCAGGTGGTCTTGTGTGGGCTGCAAACCTGAGCAGCTCTTCAGCGGGCAGTAAGGACACACCAAGTTACCAGTCCATGACTAGCCTTCACACCAGTTCCGAGTCTATTGACCTTCCTCTTAGCCATCATGGCTCTCTCTCTGGACTGACAACAAGCACTCAGGAGGTTCAGAGCCTGCTCATGAGGACTGGAAGCGTCAGATCTACTCTTTCGGAAAGGTGAGCTTGCCTATAGGTACAGTGACCACAGAACCAGTGAGAGGCAAAAGGACAGGAGCCAAAAATACAAACCTTCCACTTGTTTTCCTGAAGGGACACTGTTTAATTAGCACCTTAGTCCTTTATGTAAAAAAGCAAGGAAGGAAGAAAAGAAAGCTGAAAGGCATTGGATGTGGAATGAACTGCCTTTTAAGTTTTACAAGCACTTTTTGTGTCTTTAAAAGTTTTTTTTAGTTCCCTTGTTCTGGAGAACAACCAGAAAAAAGGGGAAAATTGTCTAATTAAAGGCAAATCTAAACAGTCACATGATTCTGTCATGCTGTATTTGCCTGCTGTCCCAGCAACTGGCAGCTACAAAGCTGTATCACTGCCCTCTTGCTAATAAATTTTCTCCAGTAGTAGGACCCTACCAGCTCTCTTCCCATTAACTCAAAGCACAGGCAGAGCTGGTGGGTCCCTACATTCAGCCTACAGGTCTTGCCTTAAAATTCTTAGTCCTGACAAGTTGCTTCTTACATGGTAATCATTACACAAATCCTTACTAAAATGCAGTTTCACTGGCAGAGGGACAGTTTACAAGATGAGACCCTCACTGTACACACAGTCCTGGCAAATGTCTGGAACAACGAAAACCAAGACAGGTTTCTCCTCTGTTTGTTCTATTAATGTTCTTTGCGATATGCAGATGTTTTACAGTTTAAGTTATATTATAAAGAGGTACAACCACTCTGGCAGAGTTGTACCAAGATTTTTATTTTTGGGTTTTTTTTGTGAAACATTTATTTGACTTTTGCAAGAAAGAAAAAATAATCTTTGCTAGGTGGTAAGTAATTCTCACTTCCTGTGAAAGCTTTCAACTTTTGACAATGAAACTCCTACCTCACATGGGGACTGAAAAGTCAGTATTAAATATTTCATTAGCCTTTGATCCAAAAAAGTAAAATCTACTGAGCCAGTTGGAAATATTTTAACAGTTTTAAGGTTAAACTTAGTTGTTTAACACACAATCCCTTAAAGGAAAAAGATCTTTTATATACAGTGTTAAGATTTTTTTTTTTCCCCTTTATATATACCCAGAGATATTTCAATACCAGTCCTTTGCATAGAAAGATTTCCCTTTCAGTGAATCGGCATTAAAAAAACAAAACTAGAACAAACAAAACCAAAACCCTGAACAACTCTTTCCCAAATCTAGATAGAAACTCTCCACACATTTTATTCTCTTATATTACATTCATGAGTATTACTATATCAGCTACAATCACACCTCTTACTAATATAATTACAGCACAATAAAACATGTGTGTACCAATATAATGTATGCTAACAATAGTAGCTAAAAATATGTTGATACACGAGTAAGTTATAATTTTCACTGTGCCTTTATTTTTTAAATACTAATTTTCATTGTGTGCCATGAACTGAATGTGACGATATTTCTAAGGAAGTTACTAATTAATACTTAAAGTATAAAAAATCCTACTAATATTTACTGCTACACATTTGGATAGTGAGGTCAATAGAATGATGTGGAAGATTATGAATTTATGCCAAAGATCATGTTTATGCAGAGGATGTTTAATATCACATTTAAAATGTTAATAGTTTGGCATCAGCTCCTGAGCATCCCCCGTTACTAATACTTCATGTATTTATTCAGTGACTTAATTTCAGTGGTTCCAAATGCTTTGCCTTTGGCAATATTTTTAACTTTCATATTTGTCCATATGGGGATATTATGATGGGGTCCAGAGAGAGCCATTTATTATGTTGATCTGGCCTCAAAACAAATACATGTACCTAGTGAAAATGGTGTCATTCCTTGAATTATAGCCCCAACAGGGTTTTTACAGTTTGATTTTTCTGAAAGGTGTGTTACAATTGCTCTGTTATTTTATGTAGTAAAACCTACATGTAGCAAAGTATTTTTTTTCACAATGAAAGCATTGGTTTGCAATGTTAGATATGTTTGACAGCAGATTATATCCTTTTTCCTTTGTAAACTCAGCCTATATTTGAGATGCCTCTGGCAAAATTAATTATAGCTTTGCATGGCATAAGGAGTTATTAGCACAGAGGCTTATTCTTCAGTCACTATAGAGCTTGCAAAAGACTGAACAGTCTTTATAGTGAGATATAGTAATACAATGTAGAGACAAAACCAGAAGGACCAAATCACAAAATGAGATGTAGCTAGCAAGCAACTTGATTCTATGCAGAGAAAGCCTAGGGAAAACAAAAAGAGGAGAGCTAATAATAGACGATACAAATAAATGCGGGTTTGCTTCACTGAAGCATTAACTGTAATTTGATAGCTAAACATCACTAATGGCAAGCATGCTAAGAGAGAATGAAAAGGTTAAAAGATTACTCCAGTTTATTGGTCCTGATGAACTTTTCACTTCACCGCTTCAGACATACTCCCTGCAGAAAAAAACCTGCAGTCATTAGGACTGTTTTGAAACATTAGGTTTCAAAAGGTCTGTGCTAAGGAAGGAGTGAGGAGGAGGTATGGGATGGAAAATGAGGGGACTGTGGGCAAGGCCACTTTGCCTCTATTCCTGAAAAAATACAAAGGATATTAAACAAAATGGGCTAAGTAACAGATAACATGGGATTAACAACCTTTTAAATAAGACTAATTTAATTTATTTGCAGGGAAACAGTCTTTGTGAGTAGAGGAAAGGGATTAGTAGATACAATAAAACATCCTGGACATAGAAAAGCTTTAGGTGCTATTTCAGATAGCATTTGCATAAGAAAATGAGGGAAATAAAGTAAGGTGCTTGACCATTTGGTAAAGACTTCTCAAAGACTAATGATCAATGATATGTTAGCCTGAAGGGATATAACAGGGCAGGATATGCTTCCACAGATAGATACAAAATTATGAGGCTATTTTCAAGAAAGAGAACAGTGTCTAAGGGGTTATAATGTTTTGCTGGGACAAAGCATTTTCTCACTATTTTGAAAATGAAAGTATCACATGTAAAACTTAGAAAGCTGTTATCCCATTCTGTTTATTCATGTGAAAGCTTTAACTTGAAGACTTTGAGACATCAAGTTTTAGGAAAGATTTGATGTAACTGGAAAGAACATCTATGTTTCTTGCTAAAGACAGTAGCCCTTGGCTGCCTCCCAGAAAGCAGTCACCTGCCATGGAGACAGCAAGTCTGCAAGGTCTCTGCCCACCCATCCCTCCAGGGATGATCAGACATTGCCTACACCCACTCTTCAGGCTCCCCATGAAGCAATGTTATGGCATGAACACATAGCTCTTTGACCACTGCTGTATTGATGCAGTGTCGAAGTTTAATCCAGCCAAATTTTGTGTCTTTCAATCTTTTGCACTGTAACAGTCAGAAAATAGGTTCAGTAAATACTATTTGCTTTTTCAGCAAAAATTGCATCTCCCTCAGGACCTTTGCTGGTTTTGCACTAGCAGTAGTTATTTAGAAAAGTCTGTTTACACTGTCCTAGCAAGGTAACTCCCTATGTGGGAGAACACTTCTTTTTTCTCTTACAACAATTTAGAAGGATTAAAATAATCAAACAGGTACTTGTATTCTAAAATAAAACCATCTACTGGGGTTAATTGGTAAAATATCATTGATTTAATTGATAACATTTTCCAGGTGGACACATCACCAGTAAGTAGTTCTTTTGAACCGTTATTGCTGTTTGGCAC
>JAVHNF010033772.1:1150-13051 GCA_034783455.1 Micropsitta finschii | reverse complement strand
CTGCAATATTCCTTGTGTAAAATGTGTCTTTCTGTGTGGTGACATGACACAATGCTTTGTGACAGCTCATTTTATTCTGGGTCCTTCACATGACAGATAAAATGATTTCTGTAATTATTCTTAGGTATAAGACCCAAAGTCTGTTCTGTTAATGCATGTACTTGGACTCTTCGGCATAAAATACATTCAGGCATCTCACTTAAACACCCCTCTGGAAAAAACTCTAGAAATCAGAAGGGACTTAGTCAATGAACTGCAGCTGTATTGCTTTTAAGCTCAGGAAAAAGGCAAGTATAAATGCCTGATTTTAATTTCAAATGTTTCATTTGCAGTGAAATTTCATCTCAAGGCTTACATAACCAGACTTACTTTTCTTGTAGCTAAGTTAGCTCTTGTTTTACTTTTAAATTAAATTAAGATCATTGTCATTTTATGTTAAGGAGTAGGAGAAAATTTAAGCATGTACTTGCTTCAGAACAGAAATGTGCATTAGCCATACCAGTGAGAAAATAGTACTTACCATTACAAGTCTTCATCACCACTTGTGATTAGAAATAGATGAATAATATAATTAGACCTACTTCTAAGGAAACTGTTGTCCATACAACTATGCCTTATTTTAAAAGAATTCTTAAGTTTACAATTTGATGGGAATGTAGAATATTAAAAAGAAACCCAAAATCTTTAGTTAGTAAATTAAGAAAAAAAAAAATGTAGTCTCCTAAAGCTTGAAGAAGCTTTGTTGTGTCTGTATTTGTTGTATAGTAATAATGCACGCAACATTATGCAGCTTTTATTATCCATTTAGAGACAATTCTGCTTAATTTTATAGGGTTTTTTTCTCTTTTTTGAGCATTCCATGTGAATTTTGCCATGTGTTTTGAAGTTTCCAGCTAGGCCGGTTTGTTCTCCTTTCAGGATTGAAGTCAGTTGGTGTATTCCCAGGATTACTGAATGGTTGAACCTACCTCACTGATATTTTGGGTCTATAGAAAAAACGTTTTACAGCTTATGTGCTTGAGAGGGAATATGTTCCAAAACCATTTGCTGTCACCTGTCAAAGACACCAGTGCAGCCAGTGGGTTTATTTCTCAGGAAAGCAGAGAGAGATGAACGTGCATGAGGAAAGATCTTTTTTTATTGCTTTCTGGGAGAATTATTCTCTATGTTACTTTAGCAAAGAATGTAATTTGCCTGGGATACAGTAGGAGTAGTATGAAAAGGACTTGGAGAAATGCATTCCTGATTTAATTTGGTGTAAAATGATGCAGTTCTATCAGAAACAGAACTGTATTAGGAGCTCCAAAAGTATCACTTGAGATGGATGTGACTTGATGTGTTTGATTACAGGTAACTCTTGAAAGATTTATTGAAAGAAAAAACTGGGTATTGGGAGGAAGAGAATTTTTTTTACTTCTCAATGAACTGTTCATGCAACAGCAAAGAAGTCATCATTTTTGCTCTTTCTTTGCTCAGGCATACCTTGTACTAGCTTGTCATAATGATGGGTGACATTACACATGGTCCATGTGCTTGAGACTAAAAGAGTACAGAGGCTTGGAGATAGCACAGGTGTTGCAGTATTCTGGACCCTTCAGAAGAACAAGATACATTTCACAGTTGCCGAGAGCCTTAAAAAATGCCTAACTTTGGTAGTTACATTTGTCTGATGGAAATGTGATTGTTGATGCTGCCTTTGATCTGTAACTGCTTTGTATCAAAATGGTCACTTTCAAATACTGCACACAGATACACTGGGCTTTGCAAAATTCAGATAAAGTGGAGCTTAAATTCATAGTATCTTGTTTAGGTTTGGAAATCAACAGCTTGATAGATGAAATATTGCAAAAGTGTCTCTTGACAAAAAATCACGTGCTCTCCAATATTTGGTTAATATTAGAGTGTTTTGCTGTTTAAAACCTCCAGATAAGTTAAGCACTTTTGCCAGTTCCCAATCTGAACAATGGCAGTTCTTAGGCTGTGCCAAGAGCAGGGATATGGTAGAAAAAAAAAAATTTCTGTGTTCCTTCCCCTATATAAACCTGAGGAGACTCTGATTCCAAAAGGCCTCCATTTGCTATGGCTATTGGACAGGCATGGATTCATTATTAATGCATGTGACAGATATGACAACTAGGATCCATTATGGTAATGTATTTGAAATGTGTAAACACTCTTTATAACTGGACTAAGCCATTACACACATAGAACCAGGCAGACATGGATTAAATAGTATGGTTGATTTGTTTCTTATTGTGTGGGCCAGATTAGAAATGATGAGTGAAAGAAACTGTGCTGGTTCGTCATTCTCCATAAGGTACATTTTTAACTGCATGAGGATATAAACAACATTTGTTGTTTATATCTGTGTTGTTTTTCTGGCATTCAGTATTCATGGGTTGTATGCTATCAATAGTGAGTGTAGATAATCAAGAATTTGATTTTTATAGAAAATTATAATTCTCTTCCCTTTTATTCTATTTTTCACTTACGGATCCAAACAGCATTTCAGTGCATTTTGCACAGAGAATAATAGATCTAGTATCAGAGAAGAAAATTCCATACAATCCAGAAAGAATTTTCTATGTAATAGAAGAGGCCACCTGAGTGGAACCATGACTAGGTATCATACAGGAGAACCATGTCTGAGACATTGGCAATGGTCTGAGAAAACATGGGAAGACAGTTTGAAGCTGGTAATGAGAAACGACAAGCTACCTTTATTGTTACCCACTTACTATATTTTCCATCTAATTAAAGATTGTTAAAGTGGATGAATGAGGATTTTTAGTCTTGTTTTTTGTAGGCAATGTTTTGTCTGAAGCAACAGACTCTTGGAAAACTTAGCTGTTTAAAACTTCTTTGTCTGAGTTGCTGTATTTGTCGTAGCTTAAAGTTTTTCAGAAGGAAGTGGTGCTGTCTATACTTTATCCTGAATTGCTTGAGGCTTTACAGCATCTTGGGCCTGATCAGTCATGGAAAACAATGATTTCATTACTGTTAAAGACAAAAATTTTCATCATCAGTAGAAGACCCCAGGAGCTTATCAAGGCATCAATACTTTTATTTTCTCCAGCTAGTTTAGGCTAAACTTTTACACATGTAAGCAATTGACTGCAGGATGTGATGCACTGACTTACTTATAAGACTGCTTTCTTTCCCATCTGTGTGATGAAAACCTTGAAAATCTATTACTGCATGCCTTATGATACCTTTAACCTGTACCATAACATTGCCTAATCTAAGATCTGATGTCAAAAGCAGTATCTTCCTTAAATTTTAACCTGGGAGTTGATCAACTCTATCAGTTTTTCCACATGTAATTCTCTGGAAATAGGTCCCATTTCCTTCTATCTGTGATTTAGAGATAGGCTCATCTCCTGCAAGTTAAAGCAGCTTTAAAAAAACCCCAAAAAAAACCTTTTTAAAACAAATTATTATATTCTTTTCTACCAAGCTGCCTGATAATTATCACTGTTCATTATTAGAACAAATCTGACCAGTGATTTGAACTTGATGATTGAAATTTATATAAATATTTTCTGGAGGATTTGCCTTTTATATTTAAGGAAGAAAAAACAATTCAGTGTTCCTGCATGTGACAGGTAAAAGGTCTAAGGTTTGCTGGAATTAGATGTCACTCCCAGTTACTATTAATCCTCATTGCTCACTATCACACTGCGAAAGAACGTAGGTTTTCTGAATTACAGAGTCTTACTATACAGCCATACACTGACCTTTTGCACTTGCATTAACATAAAACAATCTTATTGCTGGAAAATCCTGCTTCAGTAGTCAAAGTGGTGGAATCATGTTCTGAATTTAGTTTTGATGTACTGTAGGCTTTTTTAAAGATTTGTATGTGTATTTTTGTGTCCAAAATTCAAAAGATGAATTATTTTCTCTTCCTCCAGACTAAGAAGAGAATCTTGTAATTTGATCTACACAAAACCAGCAGTCTATAACTATAGCTGAGTTATAGGCTAAGAACTATACCATGGTGAGTAAACTGAGGTTTTCATACATTGAGGGAAGATTCTGTGGCACATTCCTTCAAATAAGTGGAAATTACAAAGTTGCAGTAACTGAATGAAACCTCAAAGAATTAATCTTACAAAAATAGTATTAAAAATGAAACATTTATTACTGTTTCAGTACATTAGCTAAGGTAGTTCATTTTAGTGCAGACTGGGTTTTGTTCATTTGATCAACATTTTTACATTTTACTTTCACTTTGTGACATCTAATGCTGTATATTGTGGTTGTATCATCAATATCTGTAGGTGAAACTATGAAGCACTTTTGCTTACTAAGAAATCTTACTACTTTATAAGCTTGTATTTGAATATATCACTGCTGCTGTAATTGCAACTACATACTATTGAGTGGCATTTCAGGCATTGATTTTGTAAGGACATGACTGTCTTCAGCTGTTCCAGTTACATTCAGCAAAGGGACAAAGCTTGTTCTTGCTAAAATTAGATCAGTTCTCACTGTAGACTGTGATGTGGCTTGCAGTGAGGGTGCTCTGTGATACAGCTGATGGCCAAATGGCTGAGAGAAAACTGCTGCAGACAGAACAGAATTCTTCCCATGGGGCTCAGCCTCTCAGTGATAGCTGATAATTCTACTGAATGTAGGGGATCTAAACACTGCTCCTTTGCTCTTCTGGTATGCATATTCACTAGGACTCAAAAAGCAAAACCTGAGCATCTACAAGTGAATGTGAAAATACTGAGCTTTGTTCCTGTGAATGTAATCATTTGAGGGGCATTCTGTGCAGAGGAAAAATTAAAAAGGAAACTAACACTTAGGATCTTTTTTACAAAATTGTCTCTATAAACTGCTTTACTGAGGCCTTGTGCCTGTATCCATTCTGCACAATTAGATAACCTGAAGCTCTAAGAAAGAAACTGATTTTAAGGGACATGATTCAGCCTCTATTCAAGGAAAGGAGGAATTTTCATGTGACATAGAAGACATTCAGCTGACAGATGTGAATAGTTGATGGAGGGAAAATTTAGAACCATATTACTAGGGAAGTGATAAGTAAGTATGGATAAACTCACGAATTTAATGCGTACTGTACATCATTTAATGTTGTATTACTGGAGGTTTTTATCTTTGATTCTATTCCTGCACAGTACAGCAAAATTACTTGTCTCTTCCATGTACAAATCTGCTGATATAACTTGTAAAACTGTTAGACCTGGAGAAACTACTCAATCACATAACTTGAGTTCAAAGTTATTTTAACTGGTTAGAATGGTGGCAAACATTTTCCATATTACTTCATTAGTAAGGAATAGAAAAGTATTTTCAGAATCAGTGCTAGTGAAATAATGTTCTTATTTTACTTAACACAAAGGAAACACTGTGAACAGAACATTTAGCTCCTCTGTTTTTGTTTATGGATGGCTCATTAAAGAAGTCTGATAGATAAATCACACTTTATCTTTTATATGTGTACTTTGATTCCTGCAGAAATAAATATAACTTTCCTGCTAACATGCTGTGCGGTGACAGCTCTAAAATTTACAAGTGTGCCTGAGTGTAGAAAGGTGCATATCCTGAGGCAGGACTATGTTGCTTTGTATTATTTTCTGGGAGCACTGCCAGGAAGAAGCAGTGGGGGCAGGTTTGGGTAAGGGAGGTGGCGCAGAAGTGAGCAGATTCTAGTCAGACAGGGCAGGGATCTACCATAGGGAGTTGCACAGTTGCTTTTCAGTCTTTAAGCACTGTCTTCTTTACATGGCAATCCCTGAGAGCTGGGCAAGTGTTTCCTGCCAAAGCTGAGCATTGTCTGTTGAGTGTACTGTGGTCATTCATTTAGTCATTGTCTTCATACCACTGCTTCCAGCTTCACTTCCAAGCCTAGTACTACCTAGTACTATCACTCTTCCTTCCCTCCCAGGGGCTCCCTATTGATGTGCCCCCCTGCTTAGACACATTCCACCTCTGTCCATACATCCTTACTCAAAAACTATGATTTGTAGGTCATGTGTATAGCATGCTGAAACAGACTTATTAAAAAAGTGTGTTTGGAGGGGCTGCTGATCCACATGAACTATTCTATGCAGTTAAACATATATCCATAGACTGATGAAAAATCACCCTGTATCAGATTTCTGTGAAGGCTAAAAAGCAGCAGCTAACTAGGCTGAATTTGTATAGAGGAATAAAGGGAAATGCATTCATCTGAAAATCATTCAGTGTGCCTGATAACAGATTTTATAGGTGATAAAATATCTTAAGGATCTCTTGATACTTGCACAGAAAGAACACTAAATCCAGTGAGATTTCCCAGCTTAAATAATTCTGAAAAAATATACTTGTGAGTAGCAAGAAAAATAAATCAATATTATGCTATGCCTACATAAAACTTTCAGACTAGTCCAATATATGCAAGTTAGCTATTATTGAAACATGGGTTTAGGAGAAGAAATGATTAAGACTAATTTCTGTATAGTATTTATATGGAATAGGTTTGTCACATTAGTGTAAAGGGAAAATAAGCAAACCAGCAGAACAAATGTCCTTACTGATTGAACTGATTATTTTATTTTTTTTTTTTTGTTTAATGCCAGTACACACTATTTGTTCCATAGGACTCCCTGATTTTCACAGGATTCAAATCTGATAAAACAGTCTACTCTCCCTGCGTGACTTAATTTTAGGTCTTCACTGAGATCACTGGATGCCTTAGTAAACATTACTTGTGTCCACATTGCTATGCATAAAATCAGGGCTGTATTGTGCCAAATTAATATATCCAAAGCACAAATGAGAATGCTCTGTCAATAAAGAGCACAAAGGAGGAGAGATATCTAGGGCAAGCTATAAATACCACAGGATAATCCCCTTAAGAGGAAGGCCCATTTCCATTTTCTGGTGAGCATTTTCAAGCTGTGGGTAATGATGGCTGGAAATGACTATTTCTTAATTCTCCATGAATTAAAAATCAGGCTTGAAGCTGCAAAGGACTTTATAGCATAGTAGGTTTTGTTCTTCAGTAGCTGTAGTGGACTACAGAGGGCTTGTCAGTAACAATTATGTGTATATATATGTGTGTATATATATATATGTAGTATACCTGTCTTGTTATTATACATGTGTGTATAATATGTATGTATGCTATACAAATGTATAGCTCTGGAGTCCTCAGTACATGAAAGACATGGACCTGTTGGAGAATGGCCAGAAGAGGGCCACAGTAATGATCGGAGAGATGGACCACCTCTTCTAAGAGGAAAGGCTCTCTCAGTTGGGGTCATTGAGCCTGGAGATGAGAAGGCTCTGGCAAGATGTTATTGCAGCCTTTCAGTTCTTAAAAAGGGCCTAGAAGAAAGATAGGGAGAGACTTTTCAGCAGGGCCTGTTGCAGTAGGATGAAGGATGATGGGTTTAAACTGACAGAGGATGATTCAGGCTGGACATGAGGAAAAAATGCTTTACAATCAGGGTGGTAAAACACTGGCACAGGATGCCTGGAAGAGGTGGAGGATGGAAACATTCAAGGTAGGGCTGGATGTGGTTCTGGAAGACCTCACTAGGTGAAGATGTCCCAGCTCATTGCAGGGTGCTGGAAGAGATGAGCTTTGGATGTCCCTTCTAACCCAAACCATTCTGTGAGTCTGCATACTTAGTATATGCATGTGTATTTATATTATAGGTATGTAATGATATGTATGTACAGTTATATAGGTATATATGCATGCGAGTGAGAGAGAAGTCAAGATGTTTTTTAAGCTCTGTGGAAGAAATGTAAGCTAGTGCTATTATTTCCAGTAAGTGTCCTTTGGGAAGTATCGTGAAGCATTATTGTTGATGAGTAATAACCCTTTTTAATGTTTGCTCTTCAAGCAAAGGCATGACACTTGTTAGAGTTATTAAATTCTTTCTCTGCTCTTTGTTTTCTCCCTTAGGTTGTGTTGTCTCAACCAGAGAGCTTTGAACTGGTACTTTCTGAATGCATTCTCACTGTCAGCTCAGAGGTTTTGTATTTTTCTAGCAATGATGCCTAAAATGAACCAAGCACCTTGTGACTGAGCATGCTGTCAGCGTAACAGATGGATGTGATTGTTGGCAACTAAAAAGCCTTATGAAACATAGGTATGAAATGGTTAGACAGCATTTTTGATTGAAAAATATTTGTTAGATGCTCTGCATTTATGCATGATGGAGCATCATCTAATCAGGTTGACTGAGTTATTTTAAAATGTAAACTATAATTCTTAAGCATATAGTTTGAGTGTTACTTGCATAACCTTGAGCTATTATATTTTTGTGTCTTCAAGATTTATGTTTAGTTTGCACTGAAACTTCCATCTTAGAAAATAACGGCAGAGGACTAATACCTGTGCTGGCTTCTTAGACTGTAATGTGTATGGTATGATATCACTATCATGTCATATATCCTGCTCCTTTTCACACATCTAGATCATTGTTGAATTTGTTGCAGGGATTAATTTATACTTGTATTTTAATGTCACATATATTGCTGTGTTTCTAGTTGTATTCTTTTATTGTAATAATTTAATTATGCCAAAATAAGGTGACATTTCTGAGACCTACTGCTATTTTTCCCTCCTTTTCTGCCCCACATGAAGAGAAAATATTAACATGTACAAAAAACAGTGACAGCTAGGTTTTTAGAATACCCCACTGCATGCTTATCTGTACCTGAGTCCATAATTATCTTTGATACGAAGGCACTAACTCACTCATGTCGAACCATACTGGTTTTCATTCAGGTTTTCTGATTCTAAATCAGTGAAGTGCTTTAAAATACTTACCTTCACAGATGAACGGTAGACTTCCTTTTTAAAAAATGGCTGGCTGGCTATCTGATTGAGTACAGAATACTTGGGATCCTTTGGTTCATTGTATCTGCTCAGCATGATCCCCATAAACCGAGATCCTGCCCTTTCTTATTAGTCGTTATTCTTTGTCATTTCTTAGAGAGCTTACTGTATTAGAAGGTGGGGGGGGTGTGCTGATATGTGGAAACTTCCAGAAAAACAATGTTTGCTTTAAGGAATGGAAATAAGGTGTTCTAGGAAAAAAAACCCAAAACATTACAGCTTATAAAATCACTGTGATATGTTGAATTAGCACATTAAACTGAACACATTAATAATTTAAGCCAAAGCCTAATATTTCTACTTCATATTTAAAATTCATGTCTGAGAGAATTTTTTTTTCTCCCTACATCCTAAGATAGTTTCATTTCAGGCTGCATTATCCTCTGAAATCCGATGTACTATTAATAGAGATGGGAAAGCTAGCATATGGCTAGTAGAAGCATCATTCAAGGCAGGCAGTTCTGCATCCTTATTGTAAATATGCTTAAAATGACAATAATGTGCAGAAGGAATTTAATGGCATTTCCTAGTGAACACTTAGTGACCTTAGTCTTAAAGTTCAAGAAGCCTTCTGAGTTTGCATTTATTCTAGTTCTCAAGCACACTTAAGGATACCTGGAGATAAAAAAATCACAAATCCTTAAGACTATATGAATATAAAGTAAAAAGAGAAAGGGGATCATTTATAATGCAGTGGCAGCGTTTCTGATTTTAAAATATAATAATGTATGCATTTTATATATATTCAAAGTGGCAGATTCTAAGATGAAATAGTAACAAAAGTTCACCAGTGTCCGTGTAGCCATGCAGATTTCTTAGACTCTTTTTTTTTATATATATTACACTTAAACTATCATGAAACCACATAATAATTAATCAATCACATTTTGCTACTGGATGTCCAGTCTGTCCCTCTTTAAATACGCAGAGAATTAGATCAAATACACAGTGAATTAGAATATGGTCTGGGGACAGAGGGGCACCCTCAAAAGGAGGAATTAATCACAGTACATATAAATGTACACATTTATATACTAAGCACATTGGAAGAGAGGAAGGGGAATTGCTAGGAAGAAAATTCAACCTGTGCATTTCCAGGGCTGACTACCATTAATAAGTATAGGCACCTGCACTGAGTTGTGGGATTAGGTATTGGGTAGTTTGAAGAGTCAGGAAAACATGTAATTGCAGGCTTTGGAAGCAGTATGCCTGCTGTTGAAATTGTAAGCATCTTTCAGGAATTCAAAGCAAGGCTTTCAGGCTTGTTCCTTGGCAATTGCCTTCTGAATGAGTTTCTGCAGCAAAATACCTCAACTACATTTCAGCTGTGACTCTTTTCAGTGCTGCTCAATGTACACAGGATTTTCAGGTGTACTGTGACAGCATATATCCCTCTCTTACTGAAACAATTTGATTTCATTTCAAGAGAAGCAGCAGATCAGGGCAGGTTGAAGTGTGGTGTTCCTGTTTGGAAGTGGCGGAGTAACATGCTAGTATTGGCATGCAGCATATGTGTCATGGGTGCTAGTACAGAAGGAAATTGTGAAAGTAAATAAAATTTAGAGGAAAGGGGAGGAGAGAGAAAACAGATAATTGAGTTTACTACTTTTGAATTGAAACCATTTGCTTTTAGGACTCCAATTGTGTGAATCATGTTAGCATCTGCTAAACTTTAATCACAGTAATAGTGCCTTTGATTTCAATGTGATTTTTTGATTACATGAATAAAGCTAAGGACATGCAAGAATGTGCAAAAGCAAAATAAAAGTAGCAGAATGCTAATATATTTATACTCTGTCACCCAGTTATATCGTAATGCTGCATGTCCAAGTGAAATAACACACGGGAACAGCATGTTAGTGCTAACATGTTTCCAATTCAGGCTATGTTCTGAAGGCAAGTCTATCTGTAATTGCACTGGCCCTGTTTTCTAAACCACCTGTGTCTCTCGTGTTTATTTCAGGAAGTAAAGCTTATGTTGGACATGAAGTAATCTGAAATCTCATGAAATATTCTCGGTATCGGTAAGCATTTAAAACAAAGACAAAAATGGGTATTTTGAAAAAAATATGAGTGCGACTGCAGGCTAAGTGTAATATTTACATTGGACAGGGTTTTTACATTAGAAAATCTGTCACATAGTTGGCTTTTTCTGTGACATACCAACTACTTTTATTTTATATTATTTTGATTTTTATATTTTTATATTATTTTATTATATTTTACATTATTTTAATTATTCCAATGTACTTCTTTCAGCAAAGGCTGTATCTTCCCTTCTGGTCATGCCTCCCCTTTCAGTTACCATCAATGCTGCGAAACTTCACAGGGCTTCATGGCTCTAAGGACCTGAACTGTTCATGGCACCCCAGGTGCTAATGCAGCCAGTAATACCAGACTCTCATGTGTTCACTGGTCTCCATCTCCTCTCCTCTTACACCTGTGTTCTGGTTTCCACATATCAAGGTCAGATGGAAGTCATGGTGCCCTCACACCAGGAGCAGCCCCTCCGTGTGCACCTGCAGGTCACTTTGTAAGCGTTAAAGTCTTTGTTGCTAGAGATAAAATCTCACTTTTGATCCCCTAGGGATTGATAGATAATCTGAACTTTGTCCAGAGGAACCCAAGCACAGCTATCCTTTTGTGAAATGGTCACTGTGATATTAATAACGATTTGTGATATGAGAGGCCCAGGTTCATTTTTCAGTTTTGACCAAAGGTGTTCATTTTCCTGGCATGACCTAGACATCATAACGGGATAGAGAGAAAGCAGCAAGTGAGAGGGTTAGGAATCATAGAATCATAGAATAGTTAGGGTTGGAAAGGACCTTAAGATCATCCAGTTTCACCCCCCCCTGCTGTGGGCAGGGATACCTCACACTAAACCATGCCAGCCAAGGCTCTGTCCAACCTGGCCTTGAACACCACCAGGGATGGTGCATTCACAACTTCCCTGGGCAACCCATTCCAGTGCCTCACCACCTTCACAGTAAAGAACTTCCTCCTTATATCCAATCTAAACTTCCCCTGTTTAAGTT
>JAVHNF010033769.1:0-12488 GCA_034783455.1 Micropsitta finschii | reverse complement strand
GCCACAGCTTCTCTGGGCAACCTGTGCCAGGGCCTCAGCACCCTCACAGGGAACAACTTCTGCCTAAGATCTCATCTAAATCTCCCCCCTGTCAGTTTAAAACCATTCCCCCTTGTCACTACATGCCCTTGTAAAAAGTCCCTCTCCAGCTTTCTTGTAGGCTCCCAATGTTGATGTCAAAGATTGGAAGTGAACCACCATATCATCTTTATGTTCTGCTTTTCACAGAAGAGAGGAATTAATAACTGCATCTGTGAGTGAATAATGGTTCTAGATCACCTCCCACCTTGTCCTGAGAAGCTCCTGTGGACAGCAGCTTGGTAACAGAAAAAGGTGAGATTCAGAGATCTCATGAAAGAGTTAAATATTCAAACAGGTAATATCTGAATTTTGAAAGACTTTGGCCACCAGAGCTACTTCCCTGCAACAGTTATGAGAAGCTGCTGCCAATGTTAACATCAGAAGGCAGATACTGACAGGTCTTTTTTGCCCAGTCAGATGCCAGTATTGACACAAATTCAGACAAGCCAGTAAAAACACGCTTAAAAGGACATTTTCTATAGCAACGGCTTCTCGAGTAACTAAGGAATTTACTGACAGTCATGAAATCTCTGGCAGGAGGGTGGAAGGCAGTGGGGTTAGCTTCCCAAATGTCCTGGGGCACGGAAAAGCTGATGCGACTCACTTAACAACGGTTCCTACCATGGTGCCGAAGCCTGGGTAGCTTGAGAGATGAGTGACAGCCTCCCCAAGCTGTGCAGCATGCAACAGGAATTCCTGAAACTTGGTAACGTGTCCTTCCAGCCAGTGGCCAAGTGATGTGGAGGATGGGTGATAAATTATATTTACAGGTCAGGCTCCTCATGAGAGGTCCGATTTTTGCAGAACCAACAGCTAATTGAACTTTTCTTTAGACTTGAAAGCAAATGACAAGTTCCTTACACAAGAGTTACTGACCTGCTGTTAGAACTCAAAGCAATAAACAGTATCCCTTCTATGGCAAAGCCCCAAAATGCTTTACCAGTGTTAGAACTAAATGGGACCAAGTTGTAGTAAAAAAAGTAACCCTGCAAAGAACTACAAGTAACAAAGGTACAAATAACAAAAGGTGGGTAGAATTACCACTCAAATTTCTAGCTCTGCACTTTACACCCCGGTTCATAGCATGCCATCTAAGCAGACACAGTGTGCTAGTGCAGAAGGTAAAATTGATTCAGGGAGAGGAAGCTGATCTAATTCTGCAGAGTCTAGGGGAAGGGTGAGCTATGCACAAGGTGCGGTATGTTCCCTCGCAGACTGGGATCTTCGCACCCAGTGCTCAGACCAGTTTCCAGTTTTCCTGTCTTGAAGAAAAGGAGATGTGGGTGTAAGCTTGGAGCTGAACTCCCAGCTCGAGCTGCTCTGCTTCTCAGAAGACCATCATCAGCATCCCTGTATTTGGAGTTTGAGTCTGAAACTGTCAAAATTTATGCCTTCAGTACATTGCTAGTTTGAAAGCAGAAGAGAAACCTCAGTTTCAACAAATTTAATCTGGTCCCAGATTTGCAGCACGCAGATTTTGCAACTTTCCCGAGTTGTTGTGCTTGTCATTAAAGCAGGGCTGAAAATAATACGAATCCTGAAAAGCTCGCAGCCATGTGAGAAGGACAATGTGAAATGTTCCAAGATGATTTTTTTGAACATCAGAAGAGAAGGTCTGGGTAGGTAGCTGCCACTCTGCTACGGATGACAGAGGAGCCAAAAGTACAGGGTACAATTTGCATCTGATTCATGGGGAATGGAAGAGATCTAGGAAGATGAGATTATAATGAGATTAACCATATGATTCTAGGGATCCAATATCTGAGCTGCATTTAGGAAGTTATTTGGGGTTCACTGGGAAAAAAATATCTGATTTGAAGGAGGGAAGAGATAAAAGTTTGCTGGTTTTCCAGTCAAAGCCAGCCCATATCAGTTACGTGACCACAAACTGAGATTAAGGGCTGTAGTAAACCTCAAATTCCAGACTAGAGCTGAAATGCTTTGAGATTAAATGCTAATAATTCATATGGCTCTCGCATTTACTAGGAGTGACTGTTAAAAAATCCCCATATATATATATAAAAAGAATCAATCAATCTGGAGGAACCGTTCTGCATCCTGAAACAAAGGGAAAGGATGAGATCATACCTATTTCTTCAGCCTTGGTGAGGTCTTAAAGTTAACATATGAAACAGATGAGGAGACTCACATTAGCAAAGCATGCCAATGTCACAGCAATAAATAAATGTGCAAATAATAAGGCTGCACCTTCAGCTGATGTGGCAGATCCTGTCAAACCTGGGCAAACTGCATTAGTCCACGATCCTTGGGTAATTGAAGATCTGGCGCCACATTTACCTGAAGGTAGGCTTCAGAGCACATCCACCATATAAAGTGCTAGGTTGCCAGGCAGGCAGTTAATTAGAAGAGAAATACTGTGCACTTCCAAAGCCTGCTTCCCACTGTGATCTTCCATGTTGAACTTGGCATTATTGTGCAGTTCTTGGGCTGTTCTACCAATAGGGACATCAAGGTCCAGAAAGCAGTGAAGCAGTTTGCCCTAAGTTGTACAGCATCAATATTTCATGTGGGTGTTCTGGTTTTGTTCCTGGGCTTCTCTCCTTGGGCTTTGGCCACTGAGATATATTTGCACACAAGGTCAGAAGGAAAGCTGCAAGCTGGGACTTCTTGTGCCTATCTTAATGGTGAAAATTAGGAATGAAATCTAACTATTAAGTGTAACAGAAATAAGCCGTTCTGACCAATTCATAACTGTGTTTATATTTTTCCAGGAACTGGTTACTAACCCGGAGTCACAGCACAGACCCTGGCTAAGATCCTGAGGTCCAATCACACCAAGGCTTGGGCAGTCTTAGTGGAAGGCTCTCTTTGCTCCAATTCACATACCCTTTGACTTACACCCTTCATTTCTAGGTCACATAAACACAATGCATAAAAGAAAACCTCCGATGTGACACTCACTGTCCAAATAACCACTTCTTTGAGGACAATTTTTGTCTGACCTGTGTTCCAAATCTGACAGCAACCTGATTTTTGCAAAACTCTCTTAGAAAAAACAGTTAAATCTTTTTATAAAAAAAACCCAGAACCCCAAACCTCCTCAGAGTCTACAGAGATTTCTATTGACCCAGCAGTTATCAGAAACGTGGGGCTTTTTTAATTTTGCTGGCACAAAACCAGCTTTCTAAACAGCCAGTGACCCACTTTCACCTAGCTGGCTTCTGAAGTTGAGAGAAGATTCATACCCTCCAGACGTTAGAGGCTCTGTTTGAAGTCACTGCTGTCAGGAGATGGTCAGTTTACGTCTCCTGTCCTAGGACAGGAAAAGGATGCACTCTCAGTTCCATGTGTTGCAGTGAGATAAGCACAGAGATTTCTGTCCTATGCCCTTATCAGCTTTTCCTGCTACTCTCCAGAACAGACACCACCAAGACTGGCAGTAAAAATTAAACTTGCTTAAGCAAAAGGAAAAAAAAAAACAAAACAACAACCCCCAAAAACCACTCAAGTTTTTCTCATAATTATAATCCAAAAGGTTGAAGGTTTGGGGAAAAAAAATCATGTTAGGCTTTTTGGGGGCACTGAAGAATACCTAAAATCTTCTGTATCCTCAGAATAAACTCATCTCCTCCTCTAACACACCTAGGATGACTTATATTTTAAAACATATGTCACTTGTTAAATAGCAGCCTTTAATACATGAAAGACAGAAATACTACTCTTGCAAATAAAACCAAATAACTGACAAAAGCACATTCCTTGCATATGGAAATTATGGCGGTATATTAAAATTTTTCTTCCATTGTTTCCTTTGCTTTTCATTCTCTCTCTGCTGCTCCTGCCTTCTCTTTATGTTACTTCTATCCTTCCACCTCAGTTTCTTAGCATGCAGAGGACAGGCTAGACAGAGCCTCCAAGGGCCTTGGTATATTTCTTATCTTTCCATCGCCTGCCCACATATGATTTAATTTATGGGTGCTTCAGTCTCCACCCTGTATAAGACTTCTAGTTAAAACACTCTCATCCACAAGTGAGATGGAATCAACATCACAGTAGCACACTGGTCCAATAAAGGGATTTTACAAAGTTAAAGGTTTCTTTCTAATCTTGTGGAAGATGTGGTTGTGCTTCCCAAATTCTCCTCAAATACTGCTCTGGAGGATGAGCAGCACTGTCAGGATCATATATCCATGTCTATATATGTATGTTGTGTTTTGACATCTACTGACACAATCAGCTTCACCCTCTAGAGATGGTGCAACATTGCCTGTGCAGTGCAGACCTAGGAATCAGACCCCACCAACCCTGACTTCGACACCAATCACCCAGGTGACAGTGAGTGGCACTGACATTCATCACCTCAATGAGAAGATAAAACATCCAAAATGGCCCCTTAACACACCAACACCTCTTCAGGAGGCATCCTTAACTAAGACTTGAACATAGAGGTGATAAATAAACTTTCCAGATAGAAATCAAGTTTCCAGTCTCTCTACAAAGCCCCGCTTTGACCTACCAACATATACAAAACCAAATACTATTTAACATCTACCCAGATATCATTGCCAAATGGTGTATTTCAGAAACATCACCAATTGCTCTTATGCTTCTCCTAAGCCCTCAATATACATAATTATTAAAATTACAACTGCTGACCATCTATTACTGCCTTTCTGAAGCACCAAACCCCAATGCATTGTTGCCCAAAGAAACAGCATAGTCGTTTTATACATTTAAATGATTTTAGAAAATTTAATTGCAGCAGCTATTAGAAACACATCATAGAATTCACAGGGTGCCATAAAAATGGGGGAGAACTTCATTGATAAGCAAGGTATCACTGAAAGGCATGACACAGGGAAGCCATTGAGTAGTTCAAGACTCAGGAATTCCAGAGTCATTTCTGCTACTAACTTCTCCTAGGACAAGGTATTTTGGGTAAAGTTTAAAAGAGCAGTCTAATTTCATCTTAAAAAGCACACAAGATCCTCAAGCATATTAACTTCCCGGGTGACTTAAGACCTACCTATGTATCTACACAGAGGAACACCTGGAGATCCAAAACGAACACAAGTCACTGAAGCTGTAATCCATGTCTTGGTTCTTTAGTCTAAGCAGAACTTTACTGTTTGGTTAAAAAAGCTGCTTCTAAGATTTTACTTTGAAAATTAATGTGCTCCTAACACAGTCTACCCTTAAATCTGACTCAGTATTCTCATTAAAGTGTAAATCTCCCCCTACATACGTGGGGAAATACCAAAACTGAGTTTGTTATTCTTCCTGCTATTGAGTAAAGTATTCAAAAAGAAACTTTTGATATATTAGCACTTCTTAAAGTCACTCTTCCATTTCTCTTTAAGTTCTATTGCAATAAAGAAAAAAAACCACTCACTTGAATCCTTTAAATAATAGTAAAATATAGAAAGAACGATGATGAAATGATCCTTGGGCAAGACAAGAATTATGGTGATGGCATCAAAAATGTCAAATAGTCTTTCAGACCCAACTGGAATTAAACAAGTATTTTAGGACCTTAATCACATGAAACCAGCAACTGCATTGTGCACAGCATGCTGGATAAAAGAGCATGTGTGTGTATGTGCATGTGTCCCGGTGTGTTTATCCCTAGATATCAGACAGAACAGGAAAGGAAGAGCTGAAACACTTGTCCAGAAAATGCTCAAAAAGAAAACACAGCCAGGACAAATTTAGAAGCTCTACTTAGCTGTAATATCAAACGGAGAGTTGACTGTAAAAGCAACCACCTCTCAAGAATGGCAAAATAAACTTACACAAGTCTCAGGAGGAAAACACTGATCAGAGACTGGATATTGTTAAATGCTGCTGTTTTGGTTAAGTGAGGTCCTTTTTGACACTGCTAAGATAGTCTTGTCAAAGAACAACAAAAATGAAAAGCAAATTAAAAAAAGACAGACAACAGTCATTTCAACAAGAATCTGCTTGGCAAAGCCTGGTTTTGAGCGGCTGTCTGAAGAAACAAAACTAGGAATGTACTTCCTAAATCAAGCTGTATAGAGCGTTCTGCAAATTTCAGTAGTCTGACTGGCAACTTGTTTCTTGATCAAAGCAAAAATCTGAAACACACCTGAAAATTATTGTCTGAAAAAAGAAAAAAAATCCATTTCATGCTAAATTCAGAAGAAAGTTTCTCAAGCAGAAACTAGGCTATTTGATTTTTTTTTTAAAGGAGGTTTCCAACAAATAAAATGAGCCAAAAGCAGCACATTTGAGTAACTTTTGTCTTAAAGACATGCAATTTGGATAGACCTATACCCATTGCCTGGGTATGATACCAGCATAGTGAAATCACGGAAGCTGTATGACTTTCTATACAGCATAGATAAATTTGCTTATATTACACAGAAGATGATTTATCTCAGCCTCTGAAAATCATCTGTATCTCTTCTCTCACCATAACCATAATCACAAACTTATTCTCAGAAATAGTATGCATTCAGATTGAGTGTGGCACCTGACCCATCTCTGCCAAAAAAAAGGGGTGAAAAAAGGAAAAAAAAGGAAAATCCCAAACTTGGTTAATAACATGCCTTGAAATTGCTATTTCACCTGGGGATTTATTAAAAGCAATAAAATATGCGTGTCAACATGACCTATATCATCCAATGGATAAAATTGGCTTCAGAACTCACCCCCAGAGTGCCAAACTCCCGCTGTCTAGATATTCAGAAATTTAAGTGATGTCAAGCAATTTCCCTTGGCTTACTGTAATGCCAGTAGACAGACACTCTGACGCCAAGAGAGGATGATGGTGAGATAGTACGTCCCTCTCATTTTCACAAGAACTCGAGGGAACTGCTCCCATATCTTTTGCAGAATTAATCAAGATAAGTTAATGTGTGATAACATGTATCTGAAAGGAAGAAAACCTGAGCAGCTCCTGGCTCTCCAGGATGAACTTCAACAGCTCTCCAAGAAATACAAAGTTTTCCCTTTCTTCCCTGATCCACCCCCAAAACAGAGTTCATACTGTAAGGTCAGAAGCATTAAGGGTGAAAGCATAAGGTATGTCACAGGAATGAGACATAATGGAGAATCATCTTTTAACAGAGGTGCTGACATACTATTGATGCTTTTACACTCTGACACAAGAAGTTTTTACCTGACCTGTGAAAGTACTCCTATTGTTACTATTAAAATACCTCACAATAATAATAGATAAATGGTTTCTGCATACACAAGCATGGACATTTTGAGGTATTTCAGAGCTGTCTAAACTGTATTTTATTGCTCCTTTACAAATGTGACTTGGTTTACATTAAATGCAAAAGTCAAACTATTGGAACATTTGACTTGTGGGAAAGGCCAGAGACTGGGAGAAGTGTCTAGCTGCAACCACGTAAATTGGAATATAAAGAGACCGCTATCTCTGTGCACACACATGCACTTCTCTCTCTGTAACACAAGTACACCAAGAAAGCTTTTGCCTTCCCAATCAGTCTTGCCTTGAAAACAATATTACTTTTCATTCTTCGAAAAGCTCTTTTCATGAAAACAGACTGAAAAAAGCTTGACTTCTTACTTGCTCTGCAACCAAGATGTGAGCACCCTGGTTTGCAAGACATCAGAAGGTGGGCAATGGAATGATTGCAAAACCCCCATGTGCAATCCGGTTCACACAGCTGATGGGGACAAGTTGCTGCATGCAGGCTGACACAGGCAAGAACCAATTCCACACAGCAGTCAGTACATAATTAAAAAACTAACTGAAACAGTAAAATGAGGGTTTTGTAAACTAATATGTTTTTGCTTACTTCAATATAAACTACTTTGGTACCTCTCTCCCTCCCAGCCAAATATGTGGAGGTAAGATAATCTGCAGGATGTTTCTCTCAAAGGGGCTATGGTCCTTTGATTAAGAGCTTGAGAAGCGCTACCTTCCCCAGTGTAACACAGCAATTAACACAGTTCTCAAACAGCTTTCAGTGTCTGAAGACTCTAGTATCTATGTAGCTTTATTCATCACAAATGAGGTACCTTGCAGATTCAAGAAGTCTTCTACCGACATGACAGTAACTATCACACCAGGAATCACATGCTAGCAAGCAAATATCTGCATCTAGTGCTTTGAAGTGTTCATAGGGAATTCCCAATGAGTACAATGAATTAAATCTAATTAATAAACCATGCTAGCAAGACCTAGTCTGGCTACATTTGTGCTCACAACCACTTCTAGGCACATACAGACACAACGTGGCAGTAGGCAAGCACCAGGCATGTGTACATTAAATGCAAGGACGTCACATATAAAGGGTTAGATGGCCTAAGGCATCTAAAAATATCACCCAGTATTTTTACAGAACACACTATTTGAACGGAAAGCTCTCCTGTTCCATTTTCTCACCTGCACTGTTCACAAGATGACACACATAAGAAGCATCCCTGATGGCATGGATTAATAAAGCAACTTCAGAGTATGAGTTTCTAGTCAGGTATTTATATCACCTCCCATTGTGAGTGTGCTGCCTGTGTTTATATAAGAAACTGTAACCCAAAAAAGGCAGAAGTGTCAATGCATCAAAAAATGAAATCAAACAGGACAAAAAAATCCAAATTAGTCTGTTTTGTATGAAGACATGTTGGATATGGAATCGCCTTCTAAATGAAAGGTGATTTGACCAGCATATTTCCCTGAGGCATAATTTGCTTCTCTAATAAACCAATAACTTCCCACTGTGCAGTCATGAGTAATATCACCTGAAATAATGCATATTTCTTTAATCCAGGAATATATGGAAAGATTTAAAAAACATTCCCATATAGAACGAATGAACAACAAAGCAGCAGGGCTGACATCAAAAACTATCTCTTCTTTAGTACTTAAGAGTTACTCTTGCCAGAGACTGAGAGTGAAAAAACTAAAATCTTTCAGCTCAGGTGTGTGAACCTGAGTTTTGAAACATGTATTACACAAAGAGATAATTTTCAGATCTAAACACTAAACAGTCACAGGCATCTCTGGGCACTGGATGGACTACCGTAACAGATCCATAAGATTATTTAGGTGTTCAACAATTTCAGCACCTTTGTGCTTCTGCATACTGACACAATTTTAACTAGGTAGCTACCAGTTATATTTTGCAAAGGACCTCCCCTCCTGCAGTGTGCAGGACAGACTTTTTCCAATATGAATCAGAGGTTTGCCGTGAAGGAGGCAGCGCTCTACAGGACCATATCTCATCTGGAGTAAAATACAAAAAGACAAATGAACAAATGAGTCTTGTAGTTAAATTAGCTGAACGCTGACCTAAGAAATTCTTTGGCCTTAGCCACAGAGCACACTGATAAGAAGTCACACCCTTAATTTCTATTTCTCTTTCTATAAGTACCCATCAAAAACCTGAAAACCATTCAGAGCTTTAAGTCAAGAGTAACAGCAATCTGAATACATGCAATTCCATGATCTGATCCAGTATGAGAACAAAAAAAGCTGAGGACTCAGGAATCTCAACCTGCAAACTTAAAATGAGCAGACATCTACACTGCACTGTACAAAATGGAGCAGATGCACCCAAATTACTTCTTAAGATGAGACTCCAGTATGTGCTAGTTTCCTAAAACAAGCCACGGCATTGCATGCCACTGTTATTTGGCCAGGCAAGGACTGTGCTTCCAGATTAACAGCATGGAGAATGGACCCAGCAAACAGGCAGGTACCCTAGCCTTTTAAGTTTACTATTAGAAAATACATTTTTGAGTTTCAATGCCCATAAAAAAGATTGGATTGTATACTCTCCATCTCACAGCACATCCTCACTAGGACAGGGGAGGCGGAATTCTCCCTGCTCAGCAAACTCCTACAGATTTTGACTCATCCTAATTTAGGCTGTAACAAACTGTCCTCTACAAGTACCTGGTTGGACTCTTCCCCAAACCATAAAGAAAATGCTGAAAAGAAAGGATGTAGCAAACAACGCAGAAAGCCAGCAAGAATATTCATAATTCTGCTTTCTGAGCATCATCTGAACTGAATGTTTGAAATAAAGACCTTAAACCTGCAAGCCACACCTTAAATGAAAACAAAACACTGAATAACTGTTCATTATATGAGTGCTATTTCCAGATAAATTAATAGCACATAATTATGTAATTAACAATTATGACTGTCTAAACAATCTCGTCGCACAACTGAAGGGAGTCAAGTTACACAATCAATCTCAGATTCAGCTTTTCTAGGTTTTGCAGTACTTACACAAATCGATGTTTGAACTATGTTCTGTGTAATACATTCTGTATTGAGAAGTGATGTTAAAGTCAGAAAAAGAATGAAATATACATAAAACTATACAAGAAGGGCATTACATAAAGGTACTTAGGAGACACAGTCTGATCCATTTCAACCCACCCAGGCTACAGGCACAGCCAACTCACAGCCACGCTCAGCAGACAGCCCAAACTGCCTGTGAGAACATGACACCCCAACCTGGTGTAACCACAAGTGTGAAATTCTACTGGCATTCCTTGAGTGACATCCACACGTGTCCTATGGAAGGAAAATCAAAAGATTTTGATACATGTATTTTTTTTTAAATTCAAGTATTTTCATGGCTGCCTAATGAAGGACTTAGAACAGAATGCTTGGCTCTTTCCACTGTGAACCTTGCTGATTTCAAATGTACAGAAGTTGAGACCTCTGTGAAACACCAACACAGCATTTCAGCCTGAACTGAAATTTAGGAAGCCACCCTATATATGTTATGTTAGAGCAGTAATAATTTTTACAAGTAAATCCTTCACTGTTAACCTTATGAACGGATTGTTTTTGTCAAATGCCCCTTTAATTACCTTCTAAAGGCAGTAAAATTTTTAGTCTTACGGTTTCTACTTCAGAATGGACAAACCCCAACTTTTCTTTCAAATAAGTCTAGCTTATTCCTCCAGGCGATGACATTACCTCTGAACCATCCAGAGAGGTGCTGAAATCAATGTTGCAGGGCTTGCAAAACAGAAAGCCATTTCCCACTCAGATGGTTAAAACCTGTCTGTAGCCTGTTGGATTCCTTGGAGCAACTGGATGCACCAATAGTTTTGGCAATATACATTCCCATTTTCACTGGGGTCAGACAGAACAAGACTAGACCACATTCCTGTTAGCCAGCTCTGGCCGTGGTAATCTATGCTTATGTAACCTCAGGTACAAAGGCTGAAGTTTATCTCCACTTCCTCTGTAAAACCACCTGCAGTGAAAAGAGCAGCTTAGTGAATGGATCTCCAAAGAATGGCATCCCACTGAAGAGAGTTCAAGGTCATCAGAACAGTACTAGCTTTCCTTAGCATCGGACAAACTTTTTAGAGATTAATCCACTATCAAGCATTCCTGGCAGTTAAGTCTCTGTCACAGCAGGGAAACTCATAGCTACTAGATGGAAGCTTCTGTGAGACAAGGTATTTATTACAATAAGATCCTGGCAATAGAATTCTTCCATCCAGGAAAATGGAACCGGCTGCAATTGCAAGAAAACCACTTGAACCTTCAAACACACCACCAGATAAAACAGGACAGTAAGTTATTCACAGAATTCCACATCAGAATGGACCTCAAGGATCATTTGGTCGAACTTTTCTAGGCAAAGCATGACCTTGTCTAGATAGCCCAGCACCCTGCCCAGCCAAATGTTAAACAGTGTCCAAAACTTAGGGTGTCCACCACTTCCCTGGGGAGATTATTCAAGCAGCTGATTGTTCTCACTGTGAAAAATTTTCCTCCTGTGCTCAGCTGGAATCTCCCCAGAATTAACTTGTGCCCATCACCTCTCATCTTTTTCCACATAACTCCTGGCAAAATGGAAGTCTCCATCTTCTTTGTAGCCACTCTTTAAATACTGGAATATGGCTTATATTCCTTTTCATTTAATGAGAAAGAAGAATTAAAACTTTACTAAAATGCTTTAAAAGTGTTCAAGAATGGTTTAAACAAAAATTAGGAGCCCTCTGAGTTGCAGATGTGCCTTCCAGAGAACAGGTGCCTAGGAGGTATCAACTCTAGTAACCTCTTGAGTAGGAAGTTACTGAATAGTATTAGAACAAGATCCAGCAAACCCTACTAACGTGTTTAAATGTGCCTTTTAGCTTATGTATTTGAAAGATGATTGAAGACAGCTACTATAGGGTGGGGGTACAGTACACAGCTCTATTCATCACATAGAATCACAGAATAGTTAGGGTTGGAAAAGACCTTAAGATCACCCAGTTCCAAACCCCCTGCCATGGGCAGGGACACCTCACACTAACATGTCATCCAAAGCTCTGTCCAGCCTGGCCTTGAACACCGCCAGAGATAGAGCATTCACAGCTTCCTTGGGCAGCCCATTCCAGTGATTCACCACCCTAACAGTAAAGAACTTCTTCCTTATATCCAATCTAAACTTCCCCTGTTTAAGTTTGAACCCATTACCCCTTGTCCTGTC
>JAVHNF010033754.1:0-19240 GCA_034783455.1 Micropsitta finschii | reverse complement strand
CTTCAGTGGGAAAATTCAGACTTGCTTTGGTTTAACTATCTTATCAAGAAGATAACCATGATAAGCAGCAGAATAGGTCGGTATTGCCAGCATTGCCAGATGCCTGCACAAAGGCAAAAGAAGCCTGACAACTGGTAAGATTTGGCTAGATATGACAGTGGTGCAGGTACAAAGGAAAGGAATGTCTGAAAATAGAGGGGAAAATACTAGCTTAAAAACTAAGTTTTGCAGCACCATGCATGAAACTGAAAACAAGCAGCACTGCTACCTGCTAGAGTCCATTGAAAGTAGGAAAGCTGTCAGTGCAAGGAAACATCTCTTTCACTGGTGTTATCTAGCACTGGTTGGGCATTAGCAAAGGGGGAAACATTTTCTTCTCCCACTGTATAAGTGTCCCACGATTTATATTCTTTACAGCATTTTTATGAGCTTCTTTAGCACATCATCCAGTATAATAACAGCATGATAATTGTGTTGGCGGCATGTCCTGGCACTTAATTATAATGCTGTCATTGTCATTTCCCAGCTTGTCTAACAGAATAACTTGCCATGTGGCCGACATCCAATTAAGAAAAAGGGGGGAAAGAGAAAGAAAAAAATATACAAATATGACATCAACATAAGACACTTGCTACACGGCTTTGTGATAAAGTCCCTAAGTTACAGCTCTGCACAGCAGTGTCCACTTTCATCTGCAGGCTTCTTGCACTGGTTCTGTATACACAAGAAGGACCTCCTGTAATTCAAAGGCTTAGTTTTAAGATGTCTTCTTCCTTTCCTCTGGATCGGCACAGGTCAAGCTCCAGCCTAGCTCTGACAAACATTTGCTGTCCTTACAGGATAGAGCTTTTCCTCTTTACTGAGTGCTGGTACAGCTCCAGCCTCAACCTTAAGCTGTCTGAAAAGAGCTTGTTGAAGATGCAGTATCCCTGCTCCTGCAGCTAGCAGAGCTGGTGAGGCTGGCACCCTCCTCCAGTGCATCCTCACTCAAAAGCTCCCACCCAAAATCCAACTGAGAAAATTTGACAAATCCTGTAACATCTCATCTACCACCTCCAGGATACTCAGAATGTTCCAAACCCCAAATCAGTCCTCAAGGCGCTGTTTCTTAATCAAAGCATCTGACATGCAGAACTAAATTTACTTTGCTTATCCTGGCTATCCTTTCTAGCATGCCTGTTTCAAGGAAGCTTGCTCTAGGATCACTAACACAAGCAAGCTACAAGTAATGGTGCATAGACGGTGCTACTACCACCGTTCATTTGTACTCTTTGCTCACACACGGCCTCTTACAATAGCTCAGCTCAGTCATGGTAACTGATCAGTGCTTCACATGTTAGCTACACAAACCCAGGATGTTAATTCTAGCACAAATGGATCCAGTTTTCCATACCATCATAGCCAGGTATTAGAGGCTTGTGTGCATTATTAAATGGTCTTTATCCAATCCTACAGCTGAACATCACAAGAACTGAGACACGGCAGCTGCTTCACAGCTGTAGGAATTCCAACCCTAGGGACCTCAGTGAATGCAAGATTGCTGTGTACTCTGTGTTCTTTTCCACAGTGATTATGTAACTAGGATTAATAGGGACACAAAAAGAGCTCTTGACAAATAACACACCTGTAAAATAATAAACTACAGTGCTGTCACACTAGGATTCCTCACTGCTGAGCAGCTGCACACAAGCTTGCCCTAAGAAATCTCTATAGCTTTTTCAGAAGAAGGCTTCCTCTCCCCATACTTCTTTCCTATATGAGCAAGAGGTGTGCACAGTGACATTCCTCTGCCAACTTGCTGAATCCCATGGTCTGTCAGGCTCTTGGACACAGGCAGAGGAGCAAGCAGTGAGAACAGTACTGCACTGGAAATCACAGTTTAAAGGTTTAGTAGTGCGTTGTGCCTGTATTTATTCTTCACAGACTGCATTTGTTGGCCACATGGAGTCTCTGCAGGTGGGAGCTGGAGCAAATAAGTGCCTTTTTTTCCTTCTTTCCAGGCCTTATCACAGCTTTGCTCTGAATTTTGAAGCATTTCCTTCTCCTCCCAAGAAGCCATAGGAGCCATAGCCATGCAATCTGTGGAGTAGTTGGGCTGAGGGGACTGAAAGGGGAAAAGCCATGCAGGGAGGTTTAAGTTAATGGAGTGTGGCAGAGAGAAGAATGGCTTGCTTTCCCTCTTCCCATCCAGAAAATCTCCTGAGGATAAAAATCACTGAATCAAAGCTGGACTTACAAGAGACTTGAGGCAAAAGCATTAGGATTTGGGGAAAAAAGGTAATCAGCAGCTTGCTCTGCCTAAGGCAAAGCTGATATGGTCACACCTGAGATGAAAGGATTAACACCTTATTGTGGCTTGTGGTGGGACACAGTGGGATGCTTTGGGGCACTGACCAACAGGGGACCTGCAGCAGCAGCTCCTGTTGCTCTGCTGTGGAAACCTGAGCTGAAAGCAGAAGGGCACAGGCAGGACCCCTCACCAACTGCTGCAAACAGCTCCTCTCTGGGAGGTTCCCCCAAGCACCCAGGGCTCATCTCTTGGTTCCTCTAGGGCTCAGCAGCAGTGCTGCCCTTTGCCCAGTGCTTGGGCTTTTCCATCCAGCTCCCACCTCTGCACAGGTCCCCTTTCCCTACAAGATACATCTCCACTCAGGATTCCATGTTGAGAAGCTGCATCAGCAGCTACAGTGCTGGAGCAATGTGCAAAGTCCCAGGGCATCTGCAAAGGGTCACTGAGAACTGTTTTCTCTTGAGTCTTGTTTTTGTTTAATAAGTCTGGGGAAGTGCTTTTTTTGGAGGGTGGGAGGGGGAATTGTGCTGCTTTAATGTAAATTCCACTGAGATGCTAGAACTTGCATTTAAATTGATTTATGAGCATGCTCACTGAGGTCTGCACCACCTTAACCAAGGCAATTAAAAACCTGATGTTAGCTTAATTGGTTCAAGGTTTACTCCAAGCAAAGCTTAAATGCTGAGATGCTTTTCCAGAAGAGCACACCGAGTTATTTGTCTGGTGTTTCAAAGGTATATGTCCATGCTAACGTGCTTCGTCCTTGCTGAGCAGGTCACTACAGCAACTGACCTAGACACAGCACCTATGTGTCACTCTGTGAGAACTGAGGACTCTTCCCAGGGTGATCAAGGTCTGTAATGCAGAATTCAACTTATTGAAATAAGATCCATGTGGCTCATTTGGAATCAGCTCACCTATGACGTGACCCCCAGTGCCTGCTCTTTCTAGCTGTTATATTAAAACCTCATTAGCTTCTGCAAACACAAAGCCAGGAGATGGTTAAGATCCGAGCTGATTAATACCCCCACAAACCTAAGGTACAGAGGCTTCAACAAAATCTTTTGATTTAGCCCATCTTTTGAGTTTCTTATACTTAATCAATTATTTCTGTCCTGCAAACAACTTCTCTTTCCCCTAGTATAACATCTTAATTAAATGCATCTGAACTGAACCACATACCTGCTAGCAGGGGTGAACACACCAAGCTGGGAGAAATTACACTTCTTGCTCCACTGTTCTCATGCTCATTTGCAGATCTAAATAGGAGCCAAGCCTTTCACAAGCATGTCTTTACTGCCATTTCACAGGAATTGTTATACAGTAATATAGGAAGTGCACTAAGCAGGCATTTCTCAACTACAACAAAATATTCTGAGCCTTACAATATTTTTACCTGTGTAGGTAATAGACAGTCTACATGAGACCATCTCCTACCATGAAACACCTTTCTTTGCTAATCAGAAACTTTTTCCTTATTATTTGATGCTAGTGGGTAGAAAGCAGCTCTTAGCCTTGGTCAAGTAAAACAAAGGCTAAAGAATACTTTATTAGTGCCAAATTTCATCTGATCTCTTAGAACTCCTCCGTGAGCACTGCCTGATAACTATTTCCCTTATATACATTTCCATTTCATGAGAACCTTGTCTGATTTAACTTTGCTTGGGAAGACAATGGTTGCATGCTAGCAAGAGCAGCGCTTTGCTTACATCCAGACATGATGAAAAATGAAATAGCTCTTAAGGGACCACTTCTTGAAATACTGCTACAAGTCCTTAAAAATCTCCAGCTCTTGCAAGATTGCCCATTCAAATTGTATGGTCTCGAGTAGGTCAGAAAAACCACTTGTTTTATTCTATATCCTATTTCATGTCTTGTTCTACACCATGAATTTAGACATCTCATATGCAAACACAACCTTTCCCCTAAGCAATCCTTAAACAGAACTACATATTTCGCATGAGCCAACACATTTGCCTCTGTCCCAAATAGCAACCAGCAGCATTAATTGAAACACCAGTGACCTCAACATGTTCACTTTGCTGGATCAATTTATGAGCACCGATATAAGAAAGAAGAAAAAGAAGTAAAGCACCTAAGGAGGAGGAGGAGCTGATCACCCAGGTAAGCGAGCAGCCCAGGTAGGTGAGGATACAACCATTAATCACCATACAGATAATGCCAGGAAAGGACAATAATCCATAATAAGTTCTGTCATTTCTTTGCATTGTCTCATAATAGGAGAAATACAGCAAACAATTGTCAACAGTTGTTCACAATTATCATTTCAGCTTTTGCACTGAGGTTTGGTCTTACACACTGAGCCGATGTTTATGAACACTCAGTGTTCATAAAGTTCTCCTTACCCTAAGCTAGTGTTGAGTTTTCATTGTGTTTCTACCCTGTTGATGTTGGAACTGTTGCTAGCCCCCATCACTGTTGTGTTTTTCTTCATCCTAGTTATTTAAGGGAACTTTTTCCATCTGACCCAGGCAAAAGCCTTTCACGTGGCAGCTCGAGATCAAAGTTAATTTGCTCATACCAAAGGGCTTCACAAACACACAATTAAAAATATAGCCTCCAGTTACAGTTACATTCTCAGAACTGCAAAGAGCTGAAAACCAGCACAAGTAACCCCTACACCAGATCCCTGTCTGATGTCTATCCAAGGCTGGGATCCTGTCTCCTGCCAAGACAGCATGCAGAAAAAAAGCAGAGGAGACTTCTGCAGGAAAAGCAGTGATGGAGATGCTCTCTTCATACAGAACACACTGCATGAACCTGTGTGATCACCATCTGTTATCCCAGGTTTGTATTCTCAGATATGCTGCAACCAGAAATCTGACATATGAGTCTTAATAAGTGCTACTGAAAAGGACTATATGCAGTATGATCACATGGTATGGAATTCTGCTTACTAGAATTACTTACAAAGCTATCAATGTGCTGCCTTTTTAATGTTTTAGTCTTTTATTTTAATTTCAATCCCATTTTGCCTGCTGTTACACCATCTGAGAGCAGGTTTGTAGGGAAACCTCTGCACAGGTGAGCAGAGAAAACATTATCAGAACTTGCTTATCTTTTTATGCCACAGAATCATGACGATCTCCATAATCTATCTCCCTTTGGTAATGGTCCATATAGCTAAGAGGCAATTTCCAGGCTTGAGTCCAAGCACAGAAGGTTTAACACTTCTGTGTTAACCTTTGGCACAGCTCTTACTATGCTGTACTTCTCAACTTTCAGAGTTTTCCACCGAGTCACAATTCTCCTGGATCAAGAAGAAGGAAGAAGCCAAACAAACCCAAGTCCTGCTTCCTTTCAGGCAAAGACTGGCACTCTTCCCACAGAGTTCAAAGGCAGCTTGAGCACCATCTTGAGATTCACAGTCAGGATTTCACAGATTTGCTCATCCTTCATGGTTGGGAATGATCTCATGGTAGTTCATTTTTCCCAAAGAAGTACATTTTTAACCAATGAAATACTTTCCACTTTATCTTTAAAAAGGGACTTTGAATTCTTTAACATTTAAAGCTACTTTCCAATTTTGTTCCAGATGCTTCATCTAGCATTCAAGTGGAACACTCAGCACAGGGCTTAAAACCTCCCTACTCCAAAAACGTTTTGTGTCCAACTTGACGTCTAATGTTTAAAAAGCTTCTTTGGCAGCATATGAATCAGAGGAGGAACTGCAGACCTTAGAAAATCGCACAGTATAGTACCAGACCATGAAATAAATCGATACCGATTCAATGAAACTATAAGAAAGTTCAGGCAAGACCTTGATAATAGTCTGTGTCTAGCTGTATAATGTGATGGCTTATCCAGCTGTACTATCAGGAATCCTTTAATTGTATAAATACAAGCTGAACATATTTAAAGTGGAAAGAACTTTCATGCATGGACTTGAACAAAAGCATAAGCAAGACATTTGTTATGGGGCTGCTCCTGCATATTACATTAGATATTTATTTGCTCACATGCATTTTGAAGCAGAGAGAACAGAAATAACACTTGCCCTGACTGCTTATTATGAAAAGCATATCAAAACTATGAACATAACATACTGAAACTCTTATCTAGCTCACTAAGAAATAATTCATGCAGCTAAAATGAAGATCTTGGAAAGATCACAACTTTTATGCACTGCATTTTTGACTCTAACCACCTGTTGCAAGGATTCAAAATAGTTTCCAGTGTCTTTCCACATGCCAGGGCTCTGTAAGAGAGGTCTCTAAAAGGGGCATTTGAAACAGTAACAGTCCCCACCTGGAAAGTTAGTGTCAGCCTTTGTGGCAGCCTGGCAGCTGCTGATGTGAAATTCTTCCTTTACTGATGGGGAGGGGAAAATGGCCTTTTTTATTTAAACTGAAATCTTACTTAGGTTTAAGCATATGAAGTGAGAAAGCTTTCCCTGGCACCTGTCAAAATATATCAGGCATCACTTTGCTTCATTGAACCTATCAGCCTTTGCAGTCTAGTAACCGATTATATCGGTAGAAAACAGCCTCTACAAGAACATCTGTTTACCAAGAAAACTTTCAGTTCTATCTCGAAGAAGAATCAGCTTTGCCTTTCTCCTTCAAACATCCCTTGTGTCCCCTGCAGCTGTTCTCCCTTGAAACAGATTGATTCAGACTTGCCCAAAAAGAGACCATAACCAAAAATTACAACCCTCAGGTTTACCAAAGCAAGGAGACTCTTCTTAATGCTGCAGCACACAGAACTGGTTTTTACATAAATGGAGATGTATCTGCTTGGCCTTGTGCATTTGTGCTGTTGGGCTCCCAGGTGATTGAGACTGAGATAAAAGTGTTTGGGAATAAAAGGGTTTAGGCCCCTCTATGTAAATTCCTGTAAAATGTTATCACAGAAGCTGAAAGCCAGACTAATCACAGTGATGTGTTGCCCTTGTCTCTGGACAGTATTCAAAGTAAAGTTAAACTTCAGTTGACAGCTTTTTAATTTCTTTAAATGATAGTTTCTCATTACACTAAATGCCTTAAACTAATTGTGATAATGCTCTACATTGAGTTCAGTAATCCATAACAAGCTGCAGCTTCACAATCAGATTCTACTATTTTGAGAAAATCCCCATAGACAACAGAAAAATTAACTCAAAGGATGGTTTTACAGAGGAATTAATCAGATATGTATGAAATACGCTGCACAATGCTCCAAAGTAAACCAGCTTATTTAAGGGTGATTCTAAGTAAAGTTGTTACATGATATTATGGTATATTATTATAAATAGATAAAAAGCTGGAAATTAATTTTAAATACAACTTCATTCTTTTCTGCAGCATAGCAGCTGCTTCACACTAATTTGTAACAGTTTGTGAAAATGCTTACTTAAGCCAGTGGTCAAGTACCTGATATATCTGCAGTACTTGTATTTACATGTACTGGCATATCTCCCTACATGCTTGCACTGATGTCTTCAGTTGAAAAATCCCAATTCTTACCCCTTTGCATTAATTTGCTCAATTTCTGTTAATCTTTTCATACTTGCTTAATACTATTATAGAACTTCCTACAAGTATTATTGATTACTGCATGCCCCAATTCTAGAGTTGAAGATCTTTTCAAGTTTTAGAAGGAGGACTAGAAATACAGTTTTTAATTGTATGCAGTGCAGTGAAAGCTACATCTATTCTTTGCTAACTTCCAGATTTTATCCAAAAGAAATACTTTCTAGTTAAATTGCTGTTCAAGTCTCAGAAGAACTAAAGAAATTTTGCCCCTTGCTTTCCTTTAGAAAAAAGCCTCTTCTGGAGATGTGTATGTTTTATTTTCTTTTCCTTCCTTATATATTCACTTATTTTATCCTCTGTACAATACAGGGATTATATAAAACAACATCTGAATATACACAGTTTTTATAACAAGGTGATAAGTGCATAAAATTACATTAGATCTGTTAGAAAGTCTTTAAATGCCTGTGTAATGGCTTTCCCCTAAGAGGCTCCTTTAGCTTTATGTTTTCTTACATGTGAAGCTATTCCAAGTACCAAACTACTAACAAAATGGAACTGTATTTTATTGTTGCTTTAATTTTCGACTGAGTTTTACCTATTTGTTTGTTACTGATCTATAGCTGTTTTGTTTCTTCAGAATTTCAATTTGGCTCAGCTCTCAGCCTTCTCCAAGTAGGTGGTCTGTAACATTAAACCATCAGCAATCAGTTTTATGCTTTCCTTTCTAACTTGAGCCCCAGCTTTCTTTTCACAAACAACAGTAGGAAATCCTCCGTCTGACACAGTAAAGCATAAAACAAAACAGAAATCAGGCTCGTTTGTGGTTCAGAGATGCTTAGTGCTCTTAATGCCTAAAATGCAATGTGTTTTGATAGCATACTTTAATCCAAAGGCTATTTAAATAATAGACGAAGTAATGGCTGGGAGAGAACAGAAAAGATGATAGTAGATTGGAGCTTTAAATTGACCTTGATCTAGAATTTGTTTAATTTTTACATCCATCCGAAAGGAAATTTTTAACTGTGGAGTTGAACTATAAAGTTCTATAGAGTAAATTTACTTAGATCAAAATACAAGAAAATTACATTCACAGAAGTAATTTTTAATAACACGGATGCTTTATAATAACACCAAGTATGATGTCTCTAAACTGGAAGGAGTGATAGAAGTCAATGTGTTTCAGTTGCAAATCATTATTCCAGGTTCCAAGTCTTTGTCTGCTCTGCAATTAATGGTAAGAATAGAAATTAGCAATAGAAAATGAGTGCAGTGTAACAAAACTAATGGGAATATTCTGAAAAGGTAAAAGTAACAAACCAACATTTTTTTCATTGTCAAACAAAGCCAATCTTGAGTTTCAGTTTCTTAGAAAAAAAATTCATAGTAATCCAACATAGCACATGGTGGTTCACTGTCTTGTGTAAAATTTAGTTTGTCAGGAGAATAAAAGCAGGTGGTAACCAGGGTGTTACAAACTGAAGAAAGTATAAGTTGGGCAGTTTACAACTGGGTTGTTATGAAGTGGGACTGAACTGAAAATCTGTTATTGTTTTCCATAAAATTCTTCTCAGGTGTCCAGTACCACAATTTGGACTGTTTAATGACTGGTTAAGGTTTTACATACTCAAAGGAAATGTAAAATGAATCAGTGTTTTCCACAGATCAATGGATAAGCCATTTGTGGATTATTTTCACATGCTTATAGACTCTGACACTCAATAGTAGTACCCAAGACCTCAGTTTTTCTTATTCTAATGCATATACTTAAACAGATGAGTATTCCCTTTGGCTTTAGTAAAACAAATTCCATGCTTAAGCATTACCATACATGTTTTACATTTTCAGGTTTCTTCTCTCCTGTAACAGGCATCTTACAGTAACACTACTTCCATTCATGACAGCTTTATCCAAAGGGACTCCTGCTCACCTACAGATCATACTGTAGGCTTGTATGGAACTTAGAATAACAGTTACAGTGAGCAGTTTTAAATTTACTTTTGTTATCATTATATTAGAACGTATTTTACAAATGTGGCCATCAGTTCTCAAAACTCACTGTGAAAGCCTCACTGCTGGCTTTTAGCTCAGCAAGATTTCTGCCCTAGCAGATACCAAATTAATCAGCCACTGCTCATTACTTCAGGTCAGGATTTGTCTTTCCTTTCTTAGCAGCTTTCAAAATACTCTTCTACTGTCCTTGGCTACTTGCTTCCGCAAAGACAAGCTCCTTTGAGAATGGGCCTGCATCGTTTGAAATGTCGTGGTTTGCAGTTAACAACAGGTCATTGATTAACACATCAAGGACAGATACAACGACATTTATTCTTGTAACATGTCTGACACATACTTATTTCCATAGTCCTTTTCTCCCTTGTAAGAGATGATGAACATAATCTGATTGCATGAGAATATGGATGACTTGGTGTGATTATTAGTCTGGTAGCAAAGAGCAGTCAAGACCTTTCCCAAGACCTCCAGTTATAGACTTCATTTGCATTCTTCTACAAGGAAAAGTAAATTTTCCCATGGTTTATTGCTTCATTGACAACTCACTTTAATTAAGCAGCCATGATAATTGCATTTCTTCCTGAAACTGCAGGAAAACACTTTCTAAGCAGCTAAAAGCTTTTGGGCTCCTCCCCCCTCCCCCCCACCCCAAGGTTTTCAAAGGAGTGGAATGAAATGGTTGCAATCAGACACAAACAAGTAGTAAGGGCCAGACTGCAATCCTTGTTCATACTTAACAGAACCTCAGCCTATGGAATAAACAAATGGAAAGTAAATTATTTTTAGGGTAAGTTATTACTCAGGACAAAAGGGACAGAGTTAGCAACAAGTGTATCATCCTAGTTCAGACTGTGGGGTTTTGGTCCCTTTGCTCAGTAAATCTGTTCAAATTATAACAGTATTCAAAAGTAAGCATGAAGTCTAAGCAGTAGACTAATAGCACATCACTCAAATCTGAAGGACTGACAAAACCACTATTTTGCCCTTAGATTATGCATGAAATTAATTTCATCCTTAAAAACTCCAGAGCATCTTCTTAACTTCCGAACTCCTCCCTATTTCTGCTTGAGATATGTTACTAAAATGCTTCTCGTCAATCTAATGAGTTTGGGTGTCTAACAAAGAACTGCAGCAGAGCATCTGGGAAAGGCAAGCTGGGAAAGTGAACTAAAATGCACAGTGTCAGCCCAGTGAAAGTGGCTTTTTATAGTCTATAAAGCTTGGAAATTTGCTAGACCTGACAAGAGGCTAATGTATTAGCTATTGTGCTCTTTGACATCTTTGCTAATTCCAGTGTTTATTACTTCTAAAGCAGGCTGCAAGTCTGCAAGAACCTTCTGCAATGAGAAATCTGCAAAGTGGGTAAATAAACTTGCTTTTTGGTAAACTTAGAAGCAGAGAGAGAGAACATTTTCATTAGCAGCAGGAGGCAAAACTGGATAAAACTGAAGGAAAAGGTTCTACTTGCTTTAGGAAGGTTTGTAATAGAAACAGCAATTCCCTTGTTGCAGAGGAAACTTTGCCTACAAAGCTTTTAGGAGGAAAGAGGGAGGCCAAAATGAAGGGAAAACAATGAAAGGTTATTTTAAAAAAGAGCATTGGTATGTACTGGCTCCTTCAAGCACAGGAAGGAATCAGAGCAGGCTGTGTGAACTGTTAAATTAAAACAAGAGTTGCTAGCAGGACACTGCATCTAAAGATAGTTCATTGCTTTATGCTTCAAGTTGTTTGATGCTTACCACTGCTAAAGGCAGGTTGTGAGAGGCCAGCTTTTCTCTTTAGCCTACAGTGTAGAAAGGTGCCAAACTTTTACTTCAAAATGAGAGCTAGGGATTCTACACAAGCTAGCAGGAAAAGGAGAGTAATGCTAGCAGAGAGAATGGGAAAATGCTAAAAGTACAAATTACTTAAGATTTAATTGGAAGCCTGTGGTTGAGAACTTTCTCAAATAAGGGAAATGAACTTAGTGCAAACCAGCGATGGTGCCCCAAGAAGTGAGGCTCTCAGGGCTTTCTTGTGTGCCAACATGCTCATTATGTTAGCAGCATTTCATATTCCATGATGCTGTCAATACCTGGCTTTCGTTTGTTTGGGTTTGGGAGAAATTAAACTTTAATAAGTTTATTACATATTTTTCCCAAAGAATACTGAATGATTTAAGAATTATTCCTGCTTATAGGGTGCAATTTCTTTAAGACTTACAATTGATGAATATTAGCCTTGATTCTGAATGAGCTACAAGAGAGACATAAATAAACACGCAGCCAGTGGGGTCTCCTCGTTACGCAAAGATTATTTCTTTCTTTGCAAGAAATTTGTCAGGAAAAAGCACTGTACAGAAAAGGCTTATTTATTCTTAGGTTTCAGCAAATGATTATAAACTTCCACACATAGTACACATTCACTTAAATTCATCAAATGTTTCTTCCAAAAAAAGAGTTTAAAGAGAACAGTGGTAAAAGGAAGTAACTGTGGTAATATAACTTAACTGCTATGGGGTCTGCCACAGCAGTCACTCTGGTCAGTGGACTGGCTGCTCTGTGCAGGATTCCTGGTGGCTCTGGTTTAAAGCCATGCCCTTAGCCATGTTTAATTCAACAGGTTAGACTGCATCTTCATGTAGAACAACATGCCATCTGCTTACAGATCAATCCCACCTTTGTCTTTTACAGTAGGTAATACTTCTTCTGCATCAGCAATATTGTGCTGCTGCTCAGACTCAGCATTTAGGGGAGAAAAATGATCCAGAAAGCAATGGTGCATCTCCACATGCCACATGGGAAGAGTAATTTCAACTTCCATCTGCTCTGTATTTGCAGATCAGGTTAGATACTCTGGGATTTCCAGTGAATTAAATGAGACCTGGTCTGAGCCAGCAATCTGTTCAGTTTACATGTAGTATGGCCATAAGGGTCCTTCCTTTCTCACCATGACCTTCTCTCTGTCAAAACACAATTTATCTCTATCTAAATGCCTACTCTCAGAAATCAGCAACAAAAGATTTCTTGGGTTATCTTAACTATCTTTTGTTCATGACATGGCTTCTTATTGATAAACACTAACAAAGTTTTAAGTAACAAAAATAAAACCAATCGCCCTATTCATTTAACTCACAAAAGCTCTGCCTAGAGCCTATTACTATTAATAATCAGATTTTGGTCTTAAGAAGAGAAGATTGTTAAAAGAAAGCAGAAAACTATTTTTATTTAGAAATTAAGTAGAGAAAAACACTTTGGGGAATGCTGTGAGGGTGGAGATCAGATGAACTCTTTCTGTGTTTCCTTTGGAGGAAAAAGAAGTTACGCAATTCCCAGCAATCATGTGATATGGCAGCTGCTAAAGTTACTGCTAATTTTTATTAGAGCTGGCCAGAGCCAGAAAAAGGTTTGCTTTATAAGCAAGAACTTTCAAGAAATAAACTAAATCTTCCTGAGCTCAGAGGCCAGCAGAACTGAGAGAAGAATTAAAAATAGCACTGAAGTTCTCTTTTTTTTTTCCCTCTCTTCCCCCAAATGCTTCAGGAAACATTTTCACGCTCCTTTCCTGTTGCTCGCTTCTTTCTTGTATTTGTCCAATCAAACATACGTAATATTTACTAGTTTTCAGTTCAAATTCCTGCTAAACCCATGGCCCAAAAGGACTATTCACATGCACAACGTGTATGTGTACGTCCAAGGCAGAAAAGTGATCCTGTGCTACAGGCTTTAGTTGACCTTGCTGTGAAGATGAGGGATAGACCGAATGGTCTCCAGGGGTCCCCTCCAACCTGTGCCATTTGGTCATCCTGTGAAACATTTAATAACTTCATTTGATTTACCTGAAGATGGGATTTTTGAATTGCCAATATCCCTGTGGTATTTTACAGCACTGTGCACCTGTGGCTCCTGTCTTTGAAAAATCTGTGCCTAAATTAAACTGGATTCTAAGCTTGATTACCAAAGCTTGGTGATCTTGGTTACTTGCTTCCAGTGTTGAACATTATGTAGAAAATTATGTAGATAATGGTAAAAAAAAAAAAGATGAAGGCAAGTACTTCCAGATAAAATTCCCCACATTAGAGACTAGTCATTACTCTTCATGTATCATCTTATCTCGGATTAAACAGGATTAATTCTGTACTGCTGTTAAATGGAGCATATAATTAAGCTGTAGATCCTATACGGATGTTATGGATGATAACTATGTCAGTGTAAAATGGTATAAAAGAGCCTGCTGTAGGGTGTACTCCTCCTGAGATCCACAGGTCAAGTCCTAAATAAATTAATGATTTTTATTTGAAGATTCTTTTAACACCAGGCTTCAGAAAAATGATTAAAAAGGGGCTTGCACCAATGAAAGATATTGGTTTCCATATTCTGACCTGCTTCATACAATGAGGTACATTTAAATCGTAATTTAAGTTACATATAAGATGCTTGCACTATGTGGGAATTACATGGCCCCAGAGTACAGCCACATCACCTAGTCTTTCACAAAAGGAATGACTCTTGTCTCGTACAGAGGGATTGGGTGTATGTGTCTACCATCTGCTGATCTACCCACACAGCCCATTTGTACCACTCCTACTTGCACTCAGAACAGTTTCTGAAGTTTGCTTTTTTTAAGTATTATTCCCTCACCCGGTCTTTAAAACCCAAATTCCTCTTTCAGAAGTAAATTCTCTTTAGAGATGTAAGACTTCACAGACACAACCTTCTTTAATAATTTTACACTGTTATAAGAAAGCTAACATAATAAAATATTATTTTGGATACTAAAATGCATAATAAAGTCTTAAAAGCAACTTAAAAGACTGTCCCCATTTAGAAGCCCCAGTGCTGAAGCAAAAACTTCTGAACTACTATTACTGGCAGCCCAGTACCTTTTGTATTTCCAAGTATCTAAAAACTTTGTAAGTCCTGCAGCTGCACTTCATAGTGCAACATGAAATAGTGAAGCTATATTGGCTTAAAATGTATCCAAACATCATGCATAAAGGAGCAGTCAACAGTGCTGGAATTATTTCACAATGTTGATAAGTTGTCACCAATTAGTGTTTAAAGCACAGAACTGCAGTTAACTGTGAATGGCTTCACATTTTTCATAGTGTCAAAAATGATTTAATTGGGCAAAGGAAAAAGCCTTATGTATGAGGAAAGAATGATTCTAATTACAAATTTGAATTACAATTTCATGTAATAAATTGGACCGACTTTTGAGCACTCTCACTTTCCATGTTTTCCTGCCTGTCATGTTTCATGTCCCATCATAAACTTGGCAATTTAGAAACAAAAGAAAACAAAAAGCAAACTCCAGACAACCCCATGCCTAATATTGAAATTATTTTGTTCACTCTCAAGCATTAAGACCTGGTCTGTCTTAAGACCTACAAATACCACTGACCAAAAGTGACTTTGTATTATACATCTTACTGGAACAGAAGCCAGGATTTAATTTCAGTTTCTGTATTTTGTGTGTGGAAAAACAGTGTTGGGAAGAAAGTAGAACTAAGGTGCTCGTGCCAAGCAACTCTGCATGGTATGCTGTTGCTGTGAAGAAAAATTTCAATACCAGAACAAACCAGGTCTTGAGCTGCAGGATCAGGATCGTCAGGAAGATGTGGTCATTCACACATCAGTATTCTTCACATTTGTTGAATAAATTGCATTTTTAATTCCAAATGAGAAGTTATGCAAATTTTACTCAAGTGTCTTTTGAATAGCAACGGTCTGAGCTTCCCTTTTGCCAGTTAATTTGCACTTGCTTTATGCATATCTTTTAGTACAACTGGCATGGTAATGTACTGCATATGTACTAAATTGAGGATGATTGTGCCTGATTGCCCACTTATTATGATACAAACAAAATGTGTGAAAACAGTTGATAGGACATTCTGTGTGTTTTCTCTAAAAAAGCTCAGCACATCCAAAAATCTAAAAATAAAAGCCAACAGTTAATCATAATGGTTTGGCTTTCAAATGTGGAAAACCAAGCAGATGACTTTAAAATGCAAGGAATTGTGCCACATGTGAAAAGAAGATTAAACTGTCCTCTTATATGCTCTACATGCATCCTCTTTAAAAACAAGTATGTTAGTCTGGCACACTTCTCTCTGATTAGGTACAGAGAACATGGAACAGCTATTTTTCACTTCTTTGAAGAGCAATAATTCATAAAACCAAACTGTGGGTTTCTCAGGTGGTTTGTTTTCTCTTCATTATGAGTATCGCAGCCATGGGCTGATGTGCAGCATCGTGACTGCTCCTGGAGCCCACAAGGCTTGTCTTCCAGCACAGGACCACCTCCCCACCTCACTGTTCAAAGGATGGAACAAACTGTTTCCCTCACCACTGCACAGCCTGGCAAAAGGCAGGCTAGGCACTGACCAAAGCCTGCCTTATCAAGATAATTAGCATGGATTGGTTTACCAGAAAATAGTAAACACAGCTGAAGGAGAACAGATGAGAATTCATAAGCTATGTGATCAAGCAATACATGAGTTAACTGAGTGACTTCCTTGCTTAATGTGAGATTTGACAAGCATGAAAATTATCAAAGTGGCTTGCATTTCCTTTCCAAGTCCTGTTCCTTGTAGTACCAAACAAGTTACTAACCACACCAAAGAGAAAAAGCTTTTGGGGACATGACATATGCTACATGATCAATGACCTTCACTGTTTTTTAAAGCAATATAAAATGCTGTCCTAGCAGCAGAACTTTTCTTCTGCTTTTTCATCTCCATAATCATTAAAAATTTGATGCAAGAGAATCTGACCTGGAAAGTTATACTCCTTTTAATCATGTATTTTTCTCAAGCACTTTCCTGTTTAACTGTGCAATTCCAACATAAACATGAATGATGTTATTTAACTTCTCTGCAAGCCCAGTGGATGCTACATTTCAGCTCCAGAGCAGCTTGGGCTTGCACCCTTTGTAGCCATTTCCCTGTAGCAGGGATGTCAAAGGGTTCCCATGGCTAACAGCTGTCTGTAACATGTGAGAAGAACAGGGATTTGTCCTGTGTTCAAGACTGTACATTATTCCCAGAGGAAAAAGGAAAATGGGACTGTCAGGAGAAAATTCTGATGATGTGAAGATGTGCTAGAGGTTGGACATGACTTTGAACAACCTGGTCTAGTGGAAGGTATCCCTGCCTGCAGCAGGGGGTTGAAACTGGATGAGGTCCTTTCCAACCCAAATCGCTCTATGATTGTATGATTCTAAAGCACAAGAGCAAAGTCACAGATGAAATATTCAGAAAAGCTGAGCAGCTCTGGGGGCTGCCAGCAGGTAGAGGGATGAGGGAAGTACAGCATAAAGAGCTATATGCAGGGGGAGAGGGGAGAGACACCATTAGTTCTATTAATTCCATTAGTCTTACACAGATGGGGTCTATACCTGAGTTGAGAGAGCTTTTACTAATAATTCAATTATCTGTTTTTCATTCAGCGTGCCCTTGAGCAATATTCCAAATTTCCACAGATTCTAAATACCCACATTATGTTTAGGGTCAACACGCTGTGGACTTCTGTTAAGAAGAAAGACTAAGATGGCGTGGAAGTCTGAGGGGAGCCCGTGCAGAACCTTTTCAAGAGTTGCAGCATGGAATGCACTTATAACTTGATCTCTTCAGTTTATTTATCAGTGAAGAAGCAGAGACTGTAGGTCCGTAATACTAAAACCAACACTGCTTTCTTTCTTTGCAACACTTACATTTTGATCCCATCCAACATATCTTCTTTTTTTGTTTTTGTTTGCAGGAAGGACATTAATACAGTGTTTAGTGTAAAAATACTCTTTATTTTGTTTCCTGGCTCATCCCCCTGCTTCCCCTCCTCCCTGCCACAGCTTAGGCTGTAGTGCTGGTATGAAATCAGGCAAATAAATTTATGAGAGGAAAAACTGCAGCGATAACCAAGTCTGTCTGGGTTCATTTGCATTTTCCTCTTAAGGTTGTTATTATTCCCTTTTGACCAAGCTGTGGGATCCGTGTTTTAGCACAGGCACGATGCTGCTTTGTAAGATACCATAAGGACAAAGGGCTTGGAAAGTTTTCTAGGAGTATAAATTTAAAAAAGCTGACTCTGCTGTAGCCGTACTCACTGCCCTGTTTGTGCTCGCTCTCCTCGAATACTCTAATGTGCTTGCGTGTCCTGGCAGGAACTTGAACAGCCAATTCTTAGTCACTGTCTGAAACAGTTTTCTTCTAGAAAATCAACTCCTAAGTGTATGTAACTGCACTGTAAATCTTGTTTGCAGAGCTGAACTCTTCCATTCACAGCAATGAAAATATTCTGTTTAACCTACGTGCTTGTCAGAGTTCAGCGTCTGCTGTAAGTGCTTGCAGGAAGTTTCCTGCAAGTAGTTATTGGCTTAGGTTTACCCTACTGAAGTGGGCATACACTTTAAAAGTGCTCACCAGCAAATGAGGAACTGAAGGCTGTGTTCAGTAAATAAAATCATTAACTGATTATTTGTGGGAGTTTCCTGTGAGCTGTCTGTGAGTGGTGGTGAGAGAAAAGGGCACACAGGGTAGGGACAACTGCATGCTGACAAGAAAGTCAGAGCAGCAATACACTGAATTCTTTCAGCTCAGAGACTCAGCCTTGTAGAAAACCTAGACCCCATCACGCACCAACAGATCATGTGAAATGTTTCTTCATTTATTCAATTACTCAGTTTTAAAGCCATCCTTGCCTCATCAGCAGATCTTTCTTAGTACGTTATTGACAGGGAAAGGTATGCCAAGTGCCTGCTAGAGCATCCCTTCTTGCCCTTCCTGCATGGCTTATGTAGTTTCTCTGTGCTGATTCTACTTTTCAGGGGCTGCGTTGTTAACAGAGCTATGAAATTAATTTTGCTGTAATCTACCTTAGCCACCTCACGCGAGCTGCAGCACACTGACTGCAGAGTGAACAGGGAACCCACAGTGAATTGTGGACTTTGTACATACACAGATTTGCTAAAATGTTTCATTGTTCTTATGTGCGACCTGTGAAGAAGCCCACATAATAGAAAAGCAGCCTATAATTTGTAGCACATGAGTGTGCTTTGGGGAAAATCAATCAAATGCACTAAGACATGTTCTCAACTCCTAAACTAATGATCCTTCCTGTGAGCAGCATGAAACACTGGGCAAGTCCCAGGTGGCATAAATCCTCAAGGTTTCAGTGGAGCTGCAACAGTTTCTACTACTTCAACAGTACCCTAATTGTGCTTAAAACTCTTTAAGGTAGCAAGCGGTCAGCATTTCAAGGGTCTCCTTCTTTCTAAGCATTCCTGAAGCTAAACAAACAAGTTTTCCAGTTAGTGAGAAGAGAATGCCATATTTAATTTATAATCTTGCAGAGCTGATCTGTCACAGGTCAAAGAAGACAAAGAGATTATTTCTGTGTGGCCTATTCCAACAATTATGCAAAAAACTACACTTGCTCTTTACCTCAGTTGTATCAAGTTCTTCAATATGGACTAGGAACAAATTTCAAGA
>JAVHNF010033752.1:0-10139 GCA_034783455.1 Micropsitta finschii | reverse complement strand
GGAGTTGCATTCTTTCGATTCTCCTTCCCATCTCTCCAGAAGCGGGGGGAAGGAGGGGGGGGGAGTAGACCGCAGGGTTCTAATTTACGGCCTAGGCTTAAACCACGACAGGTAGAAGCAGCAGAAAGTCTTGTAGCTCCCTGCTTCCAAGTAAGACTGTTGAACATAATATTAAATATATATACCTTGAGTATAAAAGTAGAAACTTTCTTTTCAAAGACTTTAGTGTGTTTAAAGCTGTAGTCCAGGTTAGAGCAACTTCCAAATTATGGCAGGACTATCATTGGCCTAACCAACAATTTTAAAAACTGGATTGTCATCATCCTAAGACACTGTTTATTCTTCATTTTAGGGAAGATGTTTCAGACATGTTTTCTGCTCAGGTGACAACTATTAAAATGATAGATTTTGATAGATGCAAAACACAACAAAACTGAAATGCTGTGGTAAACTTCCTGAATTTTATTTCTTTAATGACTTGTAGATTTCAGGTTTTAGTGTTAAAACAAACTCACAGTTTTGAGTGAGCTCAGGTGTGTGTATAGTAATTTAGAAATTCCTGGGACAGTGGTAAGGAAACTTCAAATGTTGTTCCTGAACTGAAATATGAGTTTATTGTTTGTTGCTCTTGCAGATTACTAAGACTTTGAGCAGCATGTTTTGTTTATTTGAAGCTTGTCAGCCTTAAAAATCTTCTGTAAGCCTTCAGTCAGGGTTTGTTCTCTAAATCAAGGCTAGAGATGAAAGCAGAATTTGTGATGGCTTTCCAAATTTAGTGTCTGTAAAGTGTAAGTATTGTGCAAGAAGTGTTTATGTAGAGTGTTCTTGCACAGAAGGTAACATAATTTTTTTAATGTAAAGAGTATGTTTTTATATTAAAAAAAAAGGAAAGAAAAGAAAAGCCTCTCGACCTTGTGGGACTGAAGTAAAAGAAATGCAGACTGAAAATCAGCTTCTGAAATTCTGTGCATTGGTTCTGTACTACTAAAATGTGTGAAGGTTACTCACAACAGTTCCTAAACTTTAATCTTTAGTTGTTTCCTTGAGCACAGTTAATTCATGTGTTTGGGAGGTAAGCAAGAATAATTACAAGACTATTTTAAATGCAGCAAGTGAATTGATAAGAAGTGTTTTCTACCTTGCTTCATTTAGTCTTTTTTTTATGTTATTTCTGAATCTGACAGTGTTATGCGACAAGAGTAAGAACAGGTGTAAGGCGTGGAAAAATTGGCCAGGAAATTAAAGAAGCAGCGTTCGAGCCATCTGCAGAAACTGCGCTTAAAGGTAAGGTAGCTCTGCTTTAAATACTGAGAATCTTAGAAGCTTAATTTAAAATTCCCTTGAAGGAATCAAGTTTGCTTCAAATGATTAAAGAAACTGACTGTTGTTTCATGTGTAGGTTTGCTTAGGGGTCTCTGTCAAACAGCTGGAGACAGTTTCTCTGCTTGTCTTTCCTTGTGGAGTCTAAAACTGCAAGTGTGTCACAATATAGAGAAATTCCATATTTCCTCTGTAAGATGCTATTGAGAATTGTTCAGTCAAAATGGTTGCCTCTTAATGGAGATTTGGTTGTGGGCATTAAAAAGTATTTACGCTTGCTTTCTTGTATCTACTTTGTATGGTGTTTAAAGGAAGGATTTTTGTACAGCATGTGGAGTTCGCAAAAAAGTTTCTGGTGTTACACGGGCATTGTCTTACAGTGCTTGTTAGTACAGCTGGTGTGGATTGTAATTTTAGTGGATTACAAAGGGATTTTTTAGGTAGCAGTATTTGACAGAGCAGACTTGTAAATATCCTATAATAGCACTGAGTTGTGTCCTGGGTTCAGCAGTAGCAGTCATTTTTTCTTCTTCTTAGTAGCTGGTGCAACACTATGGTTTTGATTTTCGGCCTGTGGACAGTACTGATAACACCAATGTTTATAGTTACTGACCAGAATGCTTAGGCTGACCAAGGACTTTCTGAGCCTCATGCTCTGCCAGGGAGGAAGGGAAGCTGGGAGGAAGCAGAGACAGGACACCTGACAAAGCTAGCCAAAGGTATTCCATACCACAGCATGTCATGTCCAGGATGTAACTGGGAGTTCCCCGGAAGGGCTAGATTACTGCGGGGTGGGGGCAAGGTATTGGTATCGGTTGGTGGGTTATATTCTTGCCCCTGCAAGTATCACAGTCTTAATGCCAGTGAGGACCATGATCCATCTCCTAGTTGCCTGCGAGAGTTTGGTCTTTGCATGACTCTTAGTGCCTCAACAAGACTGACTAAACTTCAACACCTTCTCTTCTCCTCCTCCTTGCTAATGCTCGGCTGATGAACACCCATCTCCTATCCCCAGACTAGATGGGTGCTGGTTGCCCTGTGTTGCAGATGAGAGGAACCAGGTTGTGTCCCCATTGCAAGGTACAAAACAGGTTCTGAAGTGGGAGAAGAACCATGAACACATCTTGTCCACACAACTGCCTCTTTGCTTGAAGGACCTGGTGTTATTTGATGGCAAATGGCATTGAACACCTCACACCATCCAGCTATCCTCCCTTACCATCCCCAACCATGGCATCCCATCCACACTGACCACAGTTACACACACCCCCCAGACATTGCAGCCTCTGACCTGGGCTAAAATCATGCCAGGAACCGTTCTATCAATGTAACTGCATAGAAGATGCTCCCAAATGATCTTTAAATTGGTGAATGCATAACAGCTCTGTCCCATTGGAGCACCCAGTGCAATGGTCTATGTGATGTGTGTGGTATCCACCAGCCTCGCAGGACCCAGAAGCATCAAGAAGATGACTAAGGGGGGTTGCTAAATGTTGGATAGAACTTCAGCATCCAGCATAAGTCACAACACAATGGGTGGCTTCATGGCTGCTGCAGGAGATGCTGACCAGGCTGGAAAGCCAGGGCTGTGCAAACCCACAGACAACCTGTGCTCAGAGGCTGTTGGAAGCTGCAGGGAGCTGGGCACGGCCTCCTCCCCTCTGGCAGCTTGCAAGTTAAATATCGACAGGGGAGGACTGTTTTGAAGGGATGGCTGATTTTATGAGCAATCATCAAGGAACGCGGGGATGCCACTATCTCATCCAATATCCTGTCTCTGAGAGCATCCCCTCCCTCGTCTGCTTCGGAGGAAGGAGTCAGCCCCTGTAATGGACACTTATCCAATAATATGCCAATGGGGGCAGTTTCTTGCTAACCTCAAGTGGTTAGTGTTTGGCGTGTGTCCTGAAACACAACACTGACATCCTTCATAAATATTTATCCCAGCTGCTGGGGCCGTGGAGGAGATGTTTGCCTATCTACAGCCTTTGTGGGAGTTCCCAGAGCACTGCTTGCAAAGAGACCCCTGTGGCCCTGGTGTGCTCAGGGCAAAGTGCAGCTCCTGAGTCAGCTCCAATCTGCTGCCACAAAGGTCTCTGGGGAGGAAACACATTGGGAACACGTTGGGGTGCAGTTGCTGTCATCTTGGTGTACATACTAACCAGGACCACAGCATGGACCTTCAGGCGTCATCCCTAATAGTCAGCACAGGGCTTAACATCATTTCCACCCAGGTTGGATGCTGTGGACCTGGGTAGATTGTGGACATGGTTGGGACTGGAGAAACCAGGATGGTTGGGACTGGAGAAACCAGGGTGGTTTCTCCAGCAGTCTCTATGTATGGTGCCACCATGCTGCCCATGGCAGGGGGTTGGAACTGGATGATCTCAAAGTCCTTTCCAACCCTAACTATTCTATGATCCTATGACCAGTAGAAACAATCTAATGTCATGCTCCAGGGATCGACCTGTGTGTCACCAGGGATCAGAAAGGGATTGATGCCCACCAGGACGGGGAACCAGGGAGCACAGGGGAGGTTAAGGCTCTGAAGACCCCATTTCTTCCTGTGTTACAGGCTCTGTGGGCATGGTGTGTGAGCACACTGGGCTCCACAGCACTGTCCCTACTGTGTGCTGCGATACCCAGGCTGTGCATTGCAACGTGCAGCAACACAAAACAACCCTTCCACTCCCCTCTAATGACACTTTGGTGCAATATTGCTTTGATTTCTGCTAATGGACAGACTCTACTCCCCCTGTTTTGTTCCTCTGGGCCTCCCTTAAGGGGGACACAGTGTGGAGTCACAGCAGAACCCAAGTGGACCCAGGGCAGACCCTAGACTTACCCATGCCCCAAAGCCAGACCTTCTCCCCTCCTGCTTTTGGACACAAGCAGTCCCATGCGTAGTGAGGGGCTGCAAGGGTTAAGCCACCGCAATTGCCCTTGTCCTCTTGGAGCAATGAATTAGTCTCATCACTCAGTCCACATCCTCCACCCCTCCTCAGAGCAGCACCCAAGCAAACCCTCTCTCCCCCAGCTCGGGGGGCAGTCAAGCCTGAAGCCCCTCTCGTTTCCCACCAGCATGAACAATGCTCTTCTGCACCGAGGCAATTACCTCCATCTAATTAAAACCAAGGCGCGTGCCATCCCTCAATGACACCGGGGCGGAGGTGGTGGTGAGCACGGAAGGCTGATGCTGCTGCCGCCTGCCTTATCCCCCCCCCACCTCTTTCCAGACCTCCTCCACCTCCCTCCCTGGCCCCCATAGTTCTCTGTGGGACTTTGCTATGTGGCTGCTCTATAGAAAAGCTCAGCAAAGTGGGTGGGGAGGACAGGGAGAGGGAGGAAGGGCAGCAAATAGATTGATGCTAATGACTTTGTATAGGGTGTTTCTCTGTGTGTGTGTGGTTGTACGTGCACATCAGCTCAGGAGGTCTTTGTCCCATTCTCTCCTCCCACCCCTTCCCTACAACCCTGTAACAGCCACTCAGCTCCAAAAGCTCTTGATTGACTTTAAATGTAATTACTTTGTAAGCATCCAAGCGGCATCACTCAGGGAGGTTTCATTGCCCATCGGAGAGCGTGAGACGGGGGGGGTTGTTAATAATGCACCTCTTATTGGTGGGCACTTGGAAGAGGTTCAGGGGATTCACGGAGAGGGAGGAGCTTTGGACCAAACAGGGGAATTGGGATCAAGGAGGGTGAGTTTGGGGTTTTTAGCTTCAATCCCAAATGATGTCCCATGGGTTGTCAGGTAGGGTGTTCCTGAGACGTTGCCCCATGGAAGCACCATGTCTTTGGGTCAGTCAAGGGATGCAGGAACCCAGAGCACCCTGGTGCTGTGAAAAGGAGCATCCAGCCAAATCTTTCTCTGTAGCCTATCTTTGGGTATTTTCTGGATGCTTTCTGTGTGCAGCTGCAATGCAGCATGTCTGCTCTGGGACAGAGGCATTGCCTTCCCATCCTTGCTTTGCTCTGCATCTCCTCTCTGCATAAGGAAGGGTTGAGCCCTCACAGAGCTCTTGTGCTATTTCAGTAGAGAAAATCACATCCAAAGCCATGCAGGCACAGTCAGGAATAGGGAGAAGCAGAAAGCCAGGCCCCAGTATCTGGATTTGTTTGCTTCTTTTAGCAAGGAGGGCATTCACTTTGCGCATTCAGCCATGCCCAAACTCTGGATGAGGACTTCTGTTGTCTTGCACAGTAGCTTGTTATGCATCCTTGCTGTCTCCCATCACATTGAAGGACAACTCTGCTTTAGGTCCTGTTTTCCTGAGCAGAGACCTTTACCAAACTGGTTGATATTCCCTGAGCTGGATGCCAGCTTAGAGCTGATGCTGGTTTTTGCCACTTGTCTATTGGTTTTGATTCCATCAGAAAGCACTTCTGTTTCTTCTAGGGGAGAAAGTGGGCAAATATGTCCTTAGGGAAGAAATTCTTGCACCAGCTTTGTTAAGGAGTGCTTCCCACCTAAAACTTCTTAGATACAGTCTCCAAGTTGAAGGCATGATCCTTCCCACAGCACTGTGGTTACAGAAGTTTAGGGAAACTTATCACATTGTGTTGTGCATTCCTTGGTTTCTCCTCCTTTATTCAGTCAGTGGTACCATCTCTTGCTGAGCCATTGGGGTTTTCCATGCTTATGGGGTTTGGTGGGGTGATCTATGCAACTTCTACATTGGTTTATCACTGTGTTGGGCTTCAGGTTGTCCCTAATCCCAGTACTGACAGCTCCATACTTGGCTCCATCCAGGGCAGCTCTGGAGTACTTCTACACTGCAAAGGAAGACCAAGCAAGGGTTCACTTGCTCTAATGCAAAGGAACTTGGGGGCACATCCCTGCTGGAGAAGCAAGAATCACTGTTTAGACTTTAATGATATCAAAAGATGCCCAACAGAACTTGAGTTGATTGAAGGTGACTTCAAGGTTCATAAATGTTGGTGCTTTTGGAAGCTCTGATGTTACTAGCTTGCTTTCAGATGATGTTTGTTGCAAAGAAGGGTTCAGTGGTGTCATGATGCCCTCCTAACCTGCTGTACACAAGCCAAGATGAACTGTGCTTAAGCCTGGATTCGGAGGCATCACAAGCAGAGATACAGTGAGACATGGGGAAGATACCACAATGGCGTGCACAGGCATGTCTGGATACATTTCCCTGTCACGCAGTGGAAAGGACAACGGATAAACACTGAAAACACAGGCAGATATCTGTATAAGGTTTTGGAAATGATGGCCTTGAAGGTTCTGAGCCAAACCTCTGGGTTCTTTGTGCTCAGGCTCTGCACTTCAGCTTGAGTTCCAGTGCTTGCCAGTTGTGTGACCTATGGCATGTCCTCTTCCACCTTGTTTTGTCATCTGTCACATTGGGCCGTGATGCCTCAGTTCTTACAGATTCGCAGGTGAAAACGTGTGGCTGTGGATCAGTATTTCCTTGGGAACAATGGCATGGCTGAAAGGTTTGGGAGTGCAGACAGTCTGGCTTTCAGAAAGGACGTGTCTCAAACAGCATTTCTTGTGGTGGAAGCTGGTTTAGGGACTGTGTTTCCAGAGGAAGGAAGACATCTCAGTTTGTTGCATGCACTCAGAAATAGATGTCATCTGGAAGGAGAGCTCTGAGCCCCCTGCAGAATTAGAGCTATCCTTGAAGGAGAGACACAGGGTGATGGGACCTGGACGCTGCATCTTCTCTCAACTGCTGGTTTGTCCTCTTCCTCTATTCCCAGGTTAGGAGGTCTGTCTAGCCCAATGTCTGTTCCTTTGCACCCTGCAGGGTGCTGTTTGCTGCAGAAACCACCTCTCCACTTCCACCTTTCCCAACTTGGAAGAAGATTTTTACATCAACCCTACTTACATGCCAAAACAGCCAGCTGGAACCTCTGAAGATGCATTTCCCCTTTGATGTGACTTCTTTATTTGCCTTTTGATTTCTTTACCCTTTGATTGGAATTCTTCCCTGTGAAATTGGTGAGGCATTGGAACAGGTTGCCCAAGGAAGAGATGAATGCTCCATCCCTGGCAGTGTTCAAGGTCAGGTTGGACAGAGCTTTGGCTGACAGAGTCTAGTGTGAGACATCCCAGTCCATGGCAAGGGGTTGGAACTGGATGATCTTAAAGTCCTTTCTAACCCAAACCATTCCATGATTCTATGATTCTGTGATTTTATCATTCTGTGATACTATGATTCTATGATGCTCTTGGAATTTTGTTCCCATGGCCACCCAGGAACCTGGGACCACAGACAGCCCTGTTCAAGCCCATAGAGCAGAGGATGGGAGCTGCAGATAAGAACCCACTTCTCCCATCTCCCAGCGCTCTAGTCAATGGGGCCGGGGAAAGCAGTGCCAGGCATGGAGTGGGTCCCTGTGCCTGGTTAGTCCTGACAGAGCCCATTGGAGCAGCTGATGGGGCTGGGGGGGGGGGGGGTTGGGAAGTGGATTAAAATTCTCGTTTCTTCACGCTGGGTGAGAATGATACAGTGGATTAGGCTGGGAGCTGCTCCTGGCTGCGGCGCTCTGCTGAATTAGCAACATGTTTGAATGAGATAAAAGGGGCAGCTTACCCCAGCGCCCTCGTTCCACTAATCCCACTACAGCTGTGAAATGAATAGCAGCAGATCCGCTTTACTCCCTTCACTGACTATTTGCTACCCTTGAGACCGATGCAGCTCCATGCCGCTTTACCAAACCTGGCCCTGCAGGCGTGTTCCTGCTCTGGACTGATGCTCACTCTTCTATGAGCATCCCAGGCCGTCTCGGGACAGGGGATGCCTTGGCAGAGCATGAAGAACCAGAAAGTGGGGCTGGTTGTCCTGGGTAGAACTCACCTTGGCCTTACAAGGGTTTTTGTCACTGTGATGCATGGCCACAGAGGAAAAAGGCAACCCTGTTACGGCACATCTCCTCAGCAGCGTGTTAGCAGTGTGTATTTCTACTGCTTCTCAATGGGATCCTGTTGGGCTACTAAACTGGGGATGCTCCTTGGTCCTGAAGCTGGGACTGGCTTTGCTCCCATTGCTCCTTCGCTTCACTGATGGAACTTTACTTTATAGCAGTATCTCTTGCTTGTTTATGGGAATCCCAGTCTGGGACTGATCACAGCTCTAGGGATGCTGTCTCCCAGTGCTGGAGGTGGTACCACCAGCTTGCTAATGGACAGAGCATGGGGCATACAACAGCCTCAAGAGTGTCCTAATTTAAAGGTTGGACTTGATGCCTTAAAGGTATCTCTAACCTAATTGATTCTATCATTCTATGATTCTGGTGTCCTTTCTTCTCTTTCAAGTGGGTCTCAGTGTGGTTCAGAGTGCCCTTTCACACAAGGATGTGACAGTGTAGACCTTGTGATAACTTAGGACCACAATGTCCCATCTTCTTTCATGCAAAGAAAGGTTTCTAGAAGAAGATGAAGGAAGGAGGCTTTAAGTACGCAGATAAAGATGCTGCATGCTAAAGCTTGGACCAAAGGGTTGCAACCAGTCTCTGGGTCTGTTGACCTGCTCCTGGCACTGGAATGGCTTATCACATTGTTATCACAGTGAGACCAGTAGTCAAGGCAACTGCATGTCACTCCACTGGATCTGTGGAGCACATAGCTGTCCTTCACCCACTCACTTAATGGCCAGAATTCACCCTTTCTGTTTTGGGAATCTTCACATAGATGTCTCCATCTCAGCAGGGTGTTTAGGCTCCTGTTACAACCTGAAGTTTAGATCTGTGCCATCCACAAAGCTGAGACTGTAACACTACTCAGATGTAGTTTTCTGCTTTAGGAAGAGTGGAAAAGTGCCCTCAGTTCCACTAACTGCATCAGCTCATTCTCCATCAATAAGAAAGGGGCCTGAGATGGAGATTTCTCCACTGCAGACATATGGTTTAGCCAGATGAATCCCATGAAAACACCTTTTATCCAGATCTCCATGACATGGAAGTGTAAAACACAAACCTACTGCAGGATTGGATCCATCTAGTTGCATAACGGTCTCATAGATTTGGAAGCAGGAAAACTGGGAAAAATTTGGTGTGTTTTCCTCGATATTATCCAGAAATAGTTCAGCTGGAAATACTTTTCCAGAGGAAGATTCAAGACAGCCCACAAGGAACCGAGATGGTGTAATGCATCCCATGGAGCTTCATCCTCACTCCGGAGAGGGAAATGGATTACTACAGCAGGATCTTCTTGTGTGTTCAAGGTTTTGGCCCTACTAATGGAGATTCAACCCTCTACTACTCCACTACTCTACTACTGTAGTAAATGTAAGCTGCTAGTGTTAAGAGGCTCACTTTGCTTAACTGCTCTTCAAAAATAGCTCAGAACTAACCTTTGGCCATGTCAGCTGTAGATAATTGACAGTATTAAATAGCACAGCTCCACTGGCTGCTGGAACACTCCTGCTCACATTGGTGAGGGTAAAAGGTTTTGGCTTCCCTGCTGAAAAATAGTTCTGCACCCATAGAGCGATTTCCATCCACGGCTCTGTGTCTTTTGATCACTGTTTTGGTGGCTTAAAAAGACTATTGCAACCACACCACTGGGTGTTACAACCCCCAGGCTGCCTTAAACCTTGGGACTTTTCAGCAGGATAATAGAGCTGTGTCTTATGGAGAGGTTTCATTCAGGTGGTCTGAGCATCCAGGACTTCTCTCAGTGATCCACGGGAGCTGGAACTCATTTACTTGTCTACTTATGTTTCTTATTCTGCAGGATGTGGAGTCCAGAGGAGGCCACGGAGATGCTGCGAGGGTTGGAGCAGCTCTGCTCTGGAGCCAGGCTGAGAGAGCTGGGCTGGGGCAGCCTGGAGAAGAGAAGGCTCCTGAAGGGG
>JAVHNF010033740.1:0-11364 GCA_034783455.1 Micropsitta finschii | reverse complement strand
AGCGGCAGCGGCCTCCTCACCGGAAAGAGGAGCGGCGAGTCGCGTCCGGGTCAGGGGGCGGGGCGTGCCTCAGCTCTTCCTGGGCACCGAGCCGAGCGGAACGGCGTCATCGGCGGCTTCGCTTCAGAAAGAGGCGGAGCGGCGGCGGCCACCGGCTCGGAGCAGGTTCCTCCTCAGCCGGGGGGGTAGCGTGCACCGCCGGGTGGCCGCGGGCTAGAAGCGAGGACCGGGGCGTTCTAAGCCGGGGGGGACAGTAGGCGGGCTGGCTCGCGCGCTTACCGGAAGCGCGGGGTGGTGGGAGCGCGGGCTGTAAGAAGGGCGGAAGTCGCGGGGCGCGCGGCGGCCCCGAGCCCGGCCGCGAGACCGCTTCCGGCCGGGGCGGCCTTCCCGGCGTGACGTGCGCGGCGCGGATGGCTGTGGTGGCAATGGCCACGCTCATTAATATTAATGAGAATGCATGAATAATTAATTACCGCCTCTCCCCAGCCCCTGCCCACCGCCGTCCCCTACCTGCGGGCGGGTGTCGCTCTGGCTCCCGGCTGGGGCAAGCGGGAGGCCGTGCCCGCGGCTCTCAGGTTCGCTCCTCCTGTCCCGCGGCCGACAGCTGTCGGGAAGCGCCGGCCTGGCCTTGGCGCGGCTCCCAGCCGGCCTGGTGTGCCGGTGTGTCTGCGGCCGGGCCCGCAGGCAGCGCAGCGCAAGTGGGAGGCTCCGGGTCCGGCCCGGCGGGATGGGCCGAGTCGGTTGTTGCAGATGAGCTGACCCCAAGGCCGGCTGCTAGCATCTGGGCCGGGTGCGGCCCGCCTGCCCTTCGGTGCCTGCTGGCTCTGGCTCTTCCCTGGCCAAATGCTGAACGTGTTTGTTGTGCTAACCCAACAGAAAGGACTTGAGCGAGCTGGTTTTCTGCCAGGGCGGCAAACTAGACCTGCTCTGTCGCAGAAGGGAACAGGAGAACAGGGCCAGGCACGGAGGGGAGCTGGGTAACCTTTCCACAGCTGCAAGCCGGTGGCTTAATACTAACACACCCCGATACTAATTCATTTTTAATTCTTCCGCTTGTAACCGTTCAGAACTCGACCCCAGAGGGGGGTACGACTCACCCTTGTTCTCACTCATTGAGAATTCAGTTTCAGAGATTCAACCCACCTCAGTTTTGGCTGGCAGTTTTCTCCTGTCTCTCCTGTGTGCTGGTACTACCAGGCATGTTGCTGTGCAGCAAGAGTTACTGTGCCTGAAGCAGCAGGTAGACCCTGAGCCTTGGCCATGGGGCAGGAAAAGGCATGAGGCTGTACCTGGAGAAGACAGGTGCTCTGCAGGATTGCCTAGCCATGCTAAATTGGAGGCACCCTACAAAATCCCCAAGCCAAGCCGGTTCTGTCTCTCTTGGACCCTTTTAAGTGTAAAGAGATTTTGTAGATACCATCTCCTTCATTCCATCACTTGTAGCAGGGCTAATTTTGGCACTGGACCCCACCTTCTAGGTCAGGTCAGATTACCTGTGGTGTTGCTCCCTGGGCATTTGGCTGAGCTGTTTCTTTGCTCTGACTTAAGAGAAATCTCCTTTTTTAATTGTTGCATGAATTTTCTGCCAACTTGGCAAGCTGGGAACAGCTTCTCTGAGCCAACATGAGTAAAAGGGTGGGACCAGGGAGAGCACAATTGGAGCAGCCAGCGGTTAGATCGGCTCCGGTGATCGTGAAACCGCAGCATCCGGAGCAGTGTGCAAAGGGAAATGTGGATGCTGAGGGCTGTAGCGTCCGCCTGTCCCCACAAGGTGCTGGGGTATTGGTCATCCCAGGCAGCACAAAACTTCCTCCTGGGAGGAGCCAGGATTAGCTGTGCGCTCTTCAGCAGGAGTCACATGAAGGCAATTGTTGATTTATTTAAATAAAAGGAGTTGGCAGCCTAATCAGTTTGGAAATTAATTTCCTTGTTAATTTGGGGGTTTTGACTTGCTCATGAATATTCACATATGCTCATCTCTGTGTTTGTGGTGGTTTGGTTTTTTGGTTTTTTTTTCTCTGTGTAATTTATTTTTGTGATTGTCAGATCACCTCTGAAGGTGACATTTCCCTCCTCGTTCTGCAACGCAGCAAATCTATTCAATCTTATGCCTTGGAAGAGGAACTCTGGCCTGGCACTGATGTCTCTTTTGCCTCTTCTTTGCCCCTGTAGCCTTTCAACATTCCTTCCTCTCTGTGTGCTCCCTAGAAAGAAATGAGACTGAGAGTCTATTCCAGGAAGAGGGCTGGCCTGGCTTGGGAAGCAGGACAGCTTGTCAAGATGCCCTACGCTGGACAAGAAGCGGTGCTGCCAGCTGAGGACTAAGTGCTTGATTTTTTCTTACTGTGCCTAGAGTTTTGTGCTCCTCTCCTGCCCCACACTGCCAAGCACCCTCCAGCAGCACGTGAGGCAGCATGACTAACATCTGTCAGAGACACTTGATTTCTCTTATCTCCTTAGGAGGAGGCAAAATCAGAGAAAACACGGGTGTCTGTCTGTCTCTGGAGAGTACAGCTGATCTCTTCACCTTTCCCAGCTTTCTTTTGCCTCCCTTTACTGATCCTGCCTGCCCTGCCTCCTCCTGCGCACCAGGGAAGAGCATCCTGGCTGCCACCACTGGTTTCTCCCGGTGAGATGTGCCTGTGTCCCACCTGTATGTATTCAGGGCTTATGGCATTTCATAACATCTACCAGCTGCACTTAAGAGAGGACTGCAGCTGTTATAATCACTGCTGTTGAGGACATGAGAAGCAGTATGGGCAGCAGGGGGGTGAAGAGGTGCCCTCCTTACCCTATGCTTGTGCACAGGGGTAAGCATGGCTGGGCAAGTAGCATGATGCATGCAGTGGGGACCCCCATACCCAGTGGCTGCTTCCAGACTGGCTTATTTCTTTAGATAAAGTCAGCTTTGGCACGGTCTCCAGCTGTACAACTTGTTCAGATCGTGCCATCGCAGGTCTGGGAGCTATGCGAGCTGTGGGGTTCACCCAGCGACACTGCCAGCCCAGGCTGGGAGCTGGGAAAGGGTTGACTGAGAGAAGTTTACAATTATGTGGCAAGAAAATAAGTCAGCAGCAACATAAAGCAACTACAGGAGGTAACTGAGCCCTGGAGGGGGTGGGTGGTAGGTGGAGGTTAGTGAGGCCTCCCTCTTGGGAGCTGGAGCATGGAAATTGCACCGCTGGGTGCCTGCTTCCTACTGAGAGCACCAGCTCCCAAGAAGCTCAGCTGAGCCCCAAGTTACCATGCCAGTTGCTCTCCCAGCCTTTGTAACAAGCTCTTCTATGCATCTCTGACCCAGGAGGGTGGCAAACACACACCTCCCCGCTGGCTGCCTGTTCTACCTCCCATCCTTGATACCACCTCCACAGTCACATCTGACTGTCACGTTCCCACCTCAGCTCTTCCCTTCTTTTTCTGCTCATTTGATTTCTTTGTTTCTCTCCTTGCCCATCACCATAACACAGGTCATCCACCCCTGGACCTTCAATAATGATTACACACCACCCACTCATGGTGCAGTTGTATTCTCAGTGCTCGAACACCTTTTGTTTGCTGTGTGTAAACTGCACTGTTCATGGTGGCCATCCCAAAGATAGAAGTGGCACTTGGTGTTGTGGGATCCTGCTTTTCTGGGAGACCTGGCCTGACGTGTTTGGTAAATCGCATCTGAATTTGCTGGGAGTACCTGACCAGTAGGCAGAGATAGATGGGCTTGGAAGGTGTGATGATGTAGTGACACACGTTTTAAGGATGGAGGCTGCTCATTCTTGCCCAAGTTTTCATCTGCTTGTGGGACAATATTAGGTTTATCCTGAAGCTGGTATTTTAATCTTGTGAGTACATTTCTTAGCAAGGCGTGTTGTCCTCACTCTTTCAGGGAACTGACATCTTTTTGGCAATGGGCTGATTAACTCCCCTGGCAGCACACAGCATTTCAGCACGTCATTCCTGCCTTTTTTTTCCCGCTGCATGGAAATAGATTGCATCTTGCTTAGTAACTTCTCTGCTTAGTGTTGCTTAAGGTTTGAGAAATACACGGTAACAGAGAGTTGTGCTGCATATGTTTGCTTGCCTGAATCATAGTGTTATCGTGCACGAAGCAGAAACCACACACCTGGGATACACTTTGGAATTGGAAGCATGTGCAGCAATGATCCAATGCTTTTGCACTGAAAGAAGTAGGTCGTGCTGGAACCAGTGACATGGGGGGTCCAGGAACATGATAACCTGGGATTTATCAGCTTTAGCCACAGGCAGAGTTCATTTGGCCACTGCAGTAAGTACAATTAGTTACCTGACCTTCTGGCCAATGTGCCACAAATACAAATCCCATCATTTGGAAGGAGGAAAAAGGACCAGTGGATGTGTCAAGATAGCCAGAAGGGCTGTGCCTGAGGACCTTCAGCACAGGGCAAAAATCACAGTCACATCAGAAATGCCTAAGGGGGATCTCTCTTGAACGGTCACAGCCAAAGCACACCACATGTGCACAGGCAAAACTTGCTCCAGTGGGATGATAGCTTCTCTGTGGCAGTAATGGCACGACAGGATTAAACCAAAATGGATTTCATTAGATCACCACAAAAAGCCTCAAGAAGCATTTTGAACATGATTCAGCAGTGAGCCCTTCCAGTAGAGGATCCCTGCAGCCTAGGCTGCATTAGCAGAAGTGTCATCAGCAGATCAAGGGAAATTATTATTCCCATCCACTCGAGAGATATAAGCCCCCATCTGGAGGATTACACCCAGGACTGGCTCCTTAGTATAAGATGGGTGTTGAAGAACTGCAGCATAGTCAGCAGAAGGGTCCCACAGTGAAGGGCTGGAGGACACAATGCACAGGAGATGGCTAGGGGAGCTGGGTTTGATGAAGAGAGAAGGTCAAAGGGGAATCTACTTGCTGTCTGCTCCTACCTAAAGGAGAGTTGCAGAGAAGACGGAGCTCATCAGCTCACCTCCATATTTGTGTTTGTTCAAAACTGGCTGAGGAAACTGCAGGTTTGGGAACAAAGATTTGCAGCATATCCATCAAATTCAGGGTAAGCATGCCAGGGCTGGAAAAAGGGAGCTGTATTTCAGGAAGAGAGAAAACAAAGTACTTTGGGCAGCTGCAAACCCATTAGTCTAGTCTCAATAGAGCATAAGGTTAAGAACAAATTACAGAAGGAAAACAAAATTAAAGCTACAGCAGTAAGTGGAAAATGGAATCAAATGCGGAATGGGTTTATCAACAAAAGCACTGTGTGCCCTTAACTTGATCCTTTTCTTTACCTCCTTTCCCTTACCTGGATGGAAAAAAAAAGAACTCAGTAAATCTAATCTAGCTGGATTTCACTAGGGCATTTAATACAGTAAAGGCTGGAAGGCAGCTGGACCAGCTAAAGGGAAAGGAATTAGTAGGAGAAATTTAGGTGCGTAAAATGCAGGGAAAGGCAGATGATGTGTGGAGTCTGAAGGGAGCTGCCACCATGGAGGAATGTTACTGGCCTTGGGAATATTCTGTTTGCAGTAATGGCTCTAGCTCAGCAAAAAAGCAGCATGAAAAAGAAGTTTGCTGATTAAATGCATTTAGAAGAATTACAGTTGGGAGCGGAGAAGTGTGAGGTCCTGTTCTTCTCTTCTGCTAGCAGGCATGTCTTTCACACAGAGATTCACTGGCTAGAAATGACAGAAGGAAAGACAGATCTGGGTGCATTTATCATTCACGAGATGATTATAAAGCTCTGATGCGATCACAAAGACAACAGCCTTAAAGAGATCATTACGTTAATCTTATTTAGGATGCTATATACAATTTGTCATCCATATTTGGAAGCGGGCTGAGGACTGGAAGCAGTGTGGGGGAGCCAGAATAACAGAGTCTGTCTGCATGCCTTCCCTTGCTCCCTGTGTGAGTGGACATGGAGGGGACTTGGCCTCTTTAGCTTAGTAAAAGACTGAAATAGTAAACTTCTCTCTAGAAATCCATTTTATATACAGGGCTGTGCCCAGCAAAATGAGCCATTAGAGAAGGGAAGGAGCTTGGCCATGATTGAGTTGTGTAGTCCCTTTTTCCTCAGAGTTTGTCTCTTTTTAAGGCACAGATTTACCTCTTTCTGCAATTAGCTTTGTCTCCTTGGCAGGCAGAGCAGGACAGCACAATGAAAAGAGGTGCTGAAGACAGGCCCACAAACCCACATTGTCCTACCCCATCTCCTAAAGAGTTTTTTCTTCAAGGGTAAGAAAATAGTCCAAATCTTAAGTTCTCTATGCAGGTGACTGCTTGGTGTTTCTCCCACATTATGCCCACTCCCATAAACCCTCTGAGGAAGGAAATATGAAACCCAGCAGCTCAGAAAAGGCTTTGTTCTTTGGAGAAACAAGCAAAAGCCCCTCTGAACTACACATACCACGCAGTCCTGTGCAGACAGCAGAGAGCTGAAAGGGTTTCATCCTGCTGTTTTCATTACTGGGAGGGGGGAGTGATAGGTCCTGAATGTGGTGTACACCTGGATGGGGTTAATGCTGATCTAATGTCTGACTTGGGGGGGGGGTGTGGGGTGTGCAGTGAGGACAGCTTGCTGGGGCTTGCTTCTGACAATGGTTTCTGAGGTTTATTTAATTTAATTGGGGGACATGAAATTGGGACGAGACCTCAGGCAATCCTCTAATTCATCCTCCTGACCCAGGGACAAGATTAAGTAAGCACAACTCATTCCTGACAGATATCTGTTGAACCTGTTCTCAACAGCCTCCAGTGACAGGGCTCCCTTGGCCAATCTAGTCCAGCATTTTATTGCTTGATGCTTTAAAAAGCTTTTGCTACCACACAGCTTAAGCTTACACTGATGAAAATGAATCTGTGGATTTCTGCGGCCCCATTGGAAAGTGCCTTTCCACTCTGACAGTGCAATCTCCCCAAACCAGCTGCATATTCTTTTTGGCAATTGCATGCACCTTTTGCCCATTCCGACTGTGGGTTTTTTTCCATAGTTTGTTTATGAGAGCTTTGTGTCTTTTGCTGTACCAAAAGCCTCAAAGTCAAGACATATCACATCTTCTACATCCCTCCGAGGTCCACGAGGGCAGTTACCCCGTCAGATAGTGAGGTTGGATGGGCTTAACTTGAGCTTCTTGATGAGCTGACATTGGAGGGAGCTGTTTTCAGGTTTGAAGAACATATCGGAGGGCAAGCAAGTTTATACATGGAGCTGCTGCCTGACAGGAATGAGAAAGGGGTTTGGGGTTGTGAGAAGGTGAAGGGGCAGGAGGCAAATCCAACCAGGATAAAATGCAGTGCTGGGATTCTGGGCATAACAGGGTCTACCAGGAGCCCCTTGGGTAAGCACCAAAAGCGTGGAAGGATGGTTTGCTACAAGTGTTTTAACAGTCTGTAACATCAAACATGCATCAAGTCTGTGCAGTGCGAACCCCTCTGGAATTCATTACGGTCTCAGACACACTGCCTGGTTTTTAGAGTAAAAGGCTTGGGCTGCGGCACTCTGGGTGGCTTTACAGATTTCAGCAGCTCTTGCCCTTTTACTGTATCCCAGAGTTTTCCCAGCTGCTGGAGCAGATCCCCTTGGGCAAGGCTCCCAAGTTTCAGGTGAACATAATGTTCAGGGAAGTAATTTTTCACATGTGTTTACAACATCATCAGGGAAGACTCACCAGCTGCCTCGCTTCCTCTCACTGCACTGTGGACAGCTTATCTCCCAGGATTACTTCATTGTCCTCTTCATGCTGTAGTTCCCACAGAGCTAAGCTCAGCAGCAGTAGTGTTACCTTGTCACAGCACATCTTGCAAGCTTTCCACTGTTTCTCAACCCTTATCACATACGTGGACGCTTCTTTTTCCCCAGTTAAGGCAAGGCATGTAGCTGTATAGCAGGAGGGAACAGCTCCTGATGAGAAGCAGAGCAGGTTAGTTTCCCCACCATCACGTTCTTCCCCATACCAGCTCTATCCTTCCCTCATTCCACCTCCATCGGGGCAGGAAGTCACTCTGCCCCTACTGCAAGAAAGCACAACCGTGGGCAGCCTCAGACTGCTATCTCCTGAGCCGTGACTGCATTAGTGCTGCAGAGTACACAGCCCCAGGACGCCCGGCTCAGTGGGCACCACTGAAAAGAGCCTGGCTTCCTCCTCTTTGCAGCCTCCCTTCAGGTGTTTATACACATTGTTAAGATCCTATACACATTGGTAAGATCCCCCTGAGCCCTCTCTGGTCCAGGCTGAAGTCTCAGCTCTCAGCCTTTCCTCATAGCAATGTGCTCCAGTACCTTAACCATCTTAGCAGCTCTTCATTGGACTCTCCAGTATGCCAATGTCTCTTTTGTACTAGAGAACCCAGAACTGGACAAAAGACTCCAGGTGTAGCCTCACCAGAGCTGAGTAAAGGGGAAGGATCGTTTCCCTCGACCTGCTGGCAACACTGTCTAATTCATCCCAGGATACCATTAGCCCTCTCTGCTGGTTCCTGTTCAACTTGGTGTCCACCAGGACCCCAGGTCATTTACTGTAAACTGCTTCCCAGCTAGGTCATCCCCACCATACCATAAAATCATAGAATGGTTAGAGTTGGATAGGGCCTTAAGATCATCCAGTTCCAACCCTCTGCCATGGGCAGGGACACCTCACACTAGACTAGGTTGCTCCAAGGCTCTGTCCAGCCTGGCCTTGAACACTGCCAGGGATGGTGCATTCTTTGTGCAACCTCTGCCAGCACCTCACCACCCTCACAGTAAAGAACTTCTTCCTTATGTACAGCCTGACCTCCTCTGTTTCAGTCTGAACCTACCACCCCTTATCCTATCGCTACAGTTCCTGATGAAGAGTCCCTCTCCAGAATCCAGTTGGTGCATGGGCTTGTTCCTCCCCATATGCAGGACTCTGCACTTGCTGTTGACCTTCATGAGGTTCCTGACAGCTGATTTCTCCAGCCTATTGAGGTCCCACTGGATGGCAGCGTGGCTCTCTGGTGGATCTGCTACTCATCCTGGTTTGGTGTCATCAGCAAACTGGCCCCATCAGCTGTCAATGGAGATGTTGAACAGGACTAAACCCAGTACTGTTGAGCCCTGGTGTACAAGGGGTCAGTCGTAGTTACTGGTCTCCAATTTGACTTTGCACCACTGACTACCACTCTCTGGGCCAAGCCAGTTTTCAATCCACCTCACTCTCTGCTTAGCCAGCCCATACATCAACAGCTTGTCTGTGAGGATTTTATGGGAGACAGTGTTAAAGGCCCTACTGGAGGTAAGCAGTAACCCCAGCTCTCCCCTTGTCTACTAGGCAAGTCATTTCATTGTAGAATGTTATCAAGTTGGTCAAGCATCACTTCCCCTTGATGAATCCATGCTGACTATTCCTGATGGTTTTCTTGTCATCCATGTACTTGCAAATGGTTTCCATGATTATCTGCTCCAGTATCTGCCCAGGGACCAAGTTGAGGCTGACTGACCTGTAGTTCATCAAGTCCTCCTTCTTGCCCTTCTTGAAGATAGGAGCGATGTTTGCTTTCCTCCAATCTTCAGGTACTTCTCCCAGGTGCTATGATCAATGAAAGATTATTGAGAGTGGCTTTGCATTGACATCTGCCAGCTCCCTCAGCACCTGTGGGTGCATTCCATCAGGATCTGATGCGGTTCTTCTGCTTCAATGGCAAGCAAGCCCAGCTGCCTGTATCTATAAGTGTGTTCTGTCTGTTTGACAGAGCACTGGCCTTTTCTCGTTTTGTACACTCCATCTTTATGTCACTCACACTTCACAGTGCAGTCTGGTTTCCAGGTAGGTTTCCAGTATTCAAGATGAGTACACAGTTGCTGCAAACCTTTTCCTGAGGCCTTTTGATAGACCCAAAAGCTGAGCTCCTGGATTATTTACTGTTTCTCCAGGTGGAAGCACCTCAACTTTAAATACAACTTTGGGGAATCCAGAGGTTGCCAGGTATTCTGCCTGGAGGCATACGGGACCCAGAGGCACACATTTCCTGCTCAATTCCTCGTTGGAAGCAGCAAGTCCCTGGCTCAGACTACAGCAGTTAGAGCTCTGCAGGTCCAAGTGCCTCCTTCGCATTTGGCATAGCCATCTGCTGGGTCAGCAAGGGCACCATTCTAGGCAGAGGGCAGTTCCTACATGTAAAAAACTGGAAAATAGGCAATAAATGTAAGAAATGCTGCTTGACATCCCAAAACTGCCAAGGGTCAAGAGTCCAGCACAAAGTCTGGTTGGACAAAAGGACACTGAGCAGCCTGCCTAGGGCAGAACCTAATCTGTGGGCTGCACTTCGTACTGAACCTCCTGTAAGGAGCCGCTTAGGAAAACATATCCATCAGCAAAGACTGTAAGAAACTTATTTAAACATTAGGAGTTTCTAAAGCTCTAATGGTTTAATGCAGTAAAGAAGGTGAGCTGGAAAAGGCAGCAGCATGGATAATTGGAGAGAGGTGTAGAGAGGGAGTCCCTCTGGCTATTAAATGAAGACTTCTGTGCTTGAAGTTTCTGCAATCACCATGTATTAAAACTGCAAAAATTTTCAGCCCTGGCTCTTGTGTGCATCTCTGTGCACCTGTTGGTAATTCTGGCCTGAATTCCCTGCTCTTAATATGGAGAGCCCAGAATGGGGCTGAAGCTCACAGCAACCTCCTAGCATCCTTCACCTTAGACACAGCAGCCTCCATGGTAGAAACAGCATGACTTCAACTGCTCAAAAGGGCAAACAGCTTGCAGCTGCCAGGGATCGCATGAATCCTCCTCAGCCGTGGGACAGCCAAATCTGCTGGGCTAACTAAACTTCTGCTGGACACTGCTGTCCCCCACTCCTGTGCCTCGCAGTGCAGTGGGTTGGGGTGCGCTCTCTGGCCAACACTGGGGCTGTTCTTCCCAGAGCACTGATGTGGTTTCATGAGCTGGTGCCTGTCTGCCAGTTCTTCCTTTCGGTGCTGTTGCAGAATTGCCTGGTGAAATCTTTACCCCAGGACATCCTTATCACATGTCACATACTCTGTCCTTGGAAGTGCTGCACTGAAAAGTGCCTGGGTATCCCATGGACAGAAATGTTTTCCCTTTCATCATGGCAATGGGAGTCAGACATGCCCACATGCCTGCCCTCAAGGGTCTGGCTCTTCCCTCCTTGCTCACCCGCTCCGGTGCTCACAGTCCTGCAACGTGTCCCAGGTAATGCTGCCTCCAGTCGTCACAGAATGCTCTATACTTGACGCAGTGAATGCAGAGGGAGAGCTGGCAGTCCCTGTGGCAGAACTAAGGTTGTCTGGGCATGTACCACCTAAAACACCAAATGAAGAGAAACTCTCAAAAGGCACTGTGCTGAACAGCAGAACAGTGAGCAGAACATGTGTGTTTCAAGTTGACTGCCACATC
>JAVHNF010033737.1:15876-27426 GCA_034783455.1 Micropsitta finschii | reverse complement strand
GAACAATAAATTGAGAAGTTTTATGGCCAAAACAAATGCCTGTGATTCTCTTCTGTGGCTCATTTATGTTTTTATTAGTATATTTTAGGTAAGATCTTTTGGCAGGTAAGAGCTAGAATTATGCAAGGGCCTCAACTATACATGAAATTTTAAGAAAGCAGATCTAGTGAGAACAATAAATTGAGAAGTTTTATGGCCAAAACAAATGCCTGTGATTCTCTTCTGTGGCTCATTTATGTTTTTATTATGTTGCCACCAGTCCCATAGGTAATTTTTGTTAATGACTCAGCAAAAATGTCAGTCTTCATGACCCTTGACTTTGTTTGTTATGTGCAGTATCTGGATATCCTCAGTTCTCTACACAACCTGTCCAGAGTGCTAAGCACAAAAACCATCTCCACAGTTTTAGACTAAAGGAGGAGAATAGAGAGGAGAAATAAGAGACATGATCATGCTTCAGATTTCATCAACCTGTCTGACCGTTCTTGAGCAAGGGCAACCGACATTCAATAGAATCAGGATGCAGTGCAGCCTGATGTGCTGTCTGGATCATATAATGTGGTAGAGGCAGCAGTACCTTGAAGTGCCACCTTCTCCCCAGCACAATCTTCTTTGTATTAGCGCTACACTTCTTCCAGCTCCTTGAATTATGCCACATAGTGAATCTCTATACAGAGACATGTCAACAGTTCAGAGTGTTATATGATGTAAGTATTAGCCAGCTTCATCCTTCTGTGTACATTTGGGAATTTTTGTTTCCAAATGAAGTTCAGTAGGAGTTAGATGAGAATTGCAACTATTTAAAAGTGCTGGTGGGTAGAGGAGTGAGTGAAAGTGCAGTGCCATTTTTTTTCTTTGATGTTGGTGAAGTAAGTAGGATTATTAATACATATTTTACAAAATGTTTTCAACTCTCTTGTTAAACAGCCTCCCCCTTATCCACTTTTGGATTAAGGGGTATTCAGGGATCCCTTAGTATCTTCTGCAATAGTTTAGGACCTGCTCTGAGCTACACACGTTTTCTAGTGATAATGAGGAATAGAGAAGAGAGACACCAGACACATTCTCAGTATATGTCCTCTGCGCACTGCTGAAATTTTAGCAGCAAAGAGTAGTTCTGGCAGTTCTACACATAACTTTTTCCCAAAGATTCAAGGACAAATTTCTTTAATGCCCACAGAGCTGAGCAGAAAAGATATTCTACAGTTGTCACACGAGTGTGGGAAAGACATATCTTTACTTAACCATTCCCTCTGACATATAGCACACCTCCTCTACAAAATATACATATATAATATTAATGAACTGTTTAATTGAAAATACATTGAGACTTGTCCTCTGTTTATCCCTGCAGACTAACATATGACAAACCTGGCCTGACCTTTTTCAAAACCTGGTTGCTTGTTTGCTAAGCTAAGAGGAAAGGGTTTATGCTACTTTGGAAGAAGTCCAGGATTATGTGAGGAACAGCTTTACCACCAAGCTATCCCTTATTTGGTTATCCATTTTTGGCTACCCCTTTGAGAAATGTGGAACAGGATTAACTTCCACAAGTATAAAAGTCTACACTGTAGCCACCTACACCAGAGCTAGTCATCTGGACTTGCTGTGGAATGGGAGAGAAGAAACAGGCACTTGTAAAACACAACAAATCTTGCTTATTTTAGACATCTCTCTTAGAATGAGATGAATCACTCCCTGCATGCATTTATTTTTCTTCATTTTTTAGAAAAGCTCAGAGATCTCAAAGAGATCTACAGTGTAGATTTCTGAAAAGGAGCTGAATCCCACCCACTCATTATTATGATGGAGTCCTTTAAAAACAGAATATTGTGCTATCATCTTTTTTATTTCATACTGGTGTAATGTTTTAAAGTGCTTCTGAAGTTTATTAATTTGCAAATGTTTTTGACAATGTCATTAAATGTAATAAATTAAATACTGAAAAGTTGTGCAAAGTGTGTAAGGAAACCATTGTTCCCTTCTCTGCCTTAGAGAATTGCAGTTCTTCAGCTGGGCAAGCATAGATGAAGCTATATAACCACGACAGGATATATTCAATTATCTCTATACACAAAGTGCCTGCCTTATTCTAGAGCAAGAAAGGGAACAGTTATCATATATTGAAATTAAGCATTTTTATACGAGGGAAACTGTAGTCATGCTATGGACTTCACTGGCATAAGTATGTATATTAAAAACACAAAACTATGGTGTTCTTATATCTCAGGCCTTAAAAGAAACATATTTTAACAGTGCCCTTGAACATTTCATACCTCAGCTTGTCATAAGTTTGCTGCTTTAGTGCTGAATCTGCAGACATGGGCAGTGTAATCATCTTCTCTAGCTTTTTGTGTCAGCAGTGTAGATACTTATCTCCAAGCTAGCAGACTTTCTTTACAGTGAATGTAGTGGGATGTCTTTTGTCATTTTAAGGGCACAATTCATCTGACCTGCTTTAGATATGTACTTTAAGAAAAGCTGAATCACAGAACCACAGAATTGTTAGGGTTGGAAGGGACTTCTAGAGATCACCTAGTTCAACCTCCCACCAAGGCAGGGCATATTACATTGGAGCAAGCTACACAGGAAGGTATCCAGGCGGGTTTGGAATGTCTCCAGAGAGGGAGACTCCACTGCCAACTTGGGTGGCCTGTTCCAGTGCTCTGCCATCCTCAGTGGAAAGTTCTTCCTGAAGTTGAGGTGAAACTTCTCATGTTTTAGTTTATGGCCACTGCTCCTCCTCCTGTCCCTGGGCACCAGTTAGAAGAATCTGGCACCATTCTCCTGGCACCTGCCTTTGAGATATTCATCTGCATTAATGAGATGCCCTCTGAATCTTCTCTTCTCTAGACTAAACAATCCCAGCTCCCACAATCTGTTCTTGTAAGAAGGATGCTCCAGACCCCTGATCATCTTTGTGGCTCTCCACTGGACACTCTCCAGTAGCTCCTTGACTTTTATGTACTGAGGTGTCCAGAACTGTACATAGTACTTCAGATGTGGCCTCACTAGAGCTCAGTTAAAAAGAAGGATCACCTCCCTCAACCTGCTGGCCCATCCGAAATGCCTTTTTCTTTGTCTTTCTGAATTTGTCGCTGCTAGTGAAACAGGACCACTGTGGAAGTACTTGCACGTGTATGCCCATATCATTACTTTAGGAGCAGAGGTCCTGGCATGATTTTGGTCATGTCAAACAGCAGTCTCCAAAGAAAAGAGGACCAAGGACCATTCTCAAAAAGCAGCTTGAACACACCAAACTTATTTTGCAACATAAGAGACCTTAGGCCTATGGACATGAGTAACACTATGCCCTGCAGCTTTGAGGCTAGAGAACTCTCAATTTGGTCACTGTATCTGGCCACAGGTTGCAGAGCTGATTCAAGCCAAATCCAATAGCTAACCTCTGCACCACCAAAGATGAAAGTTACTGTATACCAATGTGTTCACTGCACTCAGTGTGAATGAATGAACTCAACTTTCGCAATATGGAGAATGTAACCTGTGACAAGGTTTTAGTTTATGGCATTCATAAATGCCTTTTATGCAAACTGAATAAATCCATTATCAGATTTCAAGAGGGTATGTTTCAAAAATGTCATTATGTCTGTGGCTAAACAAACACCTATGATTAGGCTTTTTATTGCTGACATTTCCAAGAGAAAATGGAAACGTTCAGTATTTTAACCATCTAGCTGGTTTTCTAATTGCAGTCTGAGAAGACCTGCACAAACATGTATTGATTGTCATCTATTCTTAACAAAATATAAATGCTCTGTCAACCTTCTTTCTGCTCTCAATTCTTACATTCAGAGATGTAGAAGGCTCACTATGGAGAAAGCCCTGCCCCATAGAATCATAGAATAGTTAGGGTTGGAAAGGACCTTAAGATCATCCAGTTCTGACCCCCCTGCCAAGGGCAAGGAAACCTCACACTAAACCATTCCAACTCAAAGCCTCATCCAACCTGGCTTTGAAAACAGCCAAGGATGGAGCATTCACAACTTCCTTTCACAACCCATTCCAGTGCCTCACCACCCTCACAGTAAAGAATTTCTTCCTTATATCCAATGTAAACTTCCCCTGTTTAAGTTTTAACCCATTACCCCTTGTCCTGTCACTACAGTTCCTGATTAATAGTCCATCCCCAGCACCTTTATAGGCCCCTTCAGATACTGGAAGGCTGCTATGAGGTCTCCACACAGCCTTCTCTTCTCCAGGCTGAACAGCCCCAACTTTTTCAGCCTGTCTTCATACAGGAGGTGCTCCAGTCCCCTGATCATCCTCGTGGCCCTCCTCTGGACTTGTTCTGAGAGTTCCATGTCCTTTTTATGTTGAGGACACCGGAACTGTACACAATACTCCAAGTGAGGTCTCAGGAGAGCAGAATAGAGGGGCAGGATCGCCTCCTTCGACCTGCTGGTCACGCAGCTTTTGATGCAGCCCAGGATACGGTTGGCTTTCTGGGCTATGAGCGCACACTGAAGTCCTTCATTCTGCTTGGAGTAGGTCTGCCACCATCACTGGATAAGATCAGCTGTGTCTTTGTCTAGCCTGATCTTGAAAAACCCACAAGTATGGAGACACCACAGTCTCTGCAAACTTTTCAGGTGCAGTACTGTCCTCCTACTAAGGAAGTTCTTCCTAATCTCCAAACAAGTTCTTAACCCATAATTTGTGTGTGTTCTCCTGTGTTGTTCACATGTGTAACATGTGCTGTTACCTGGTAGAATCTGGCTCCTCATCTTTGAAGCTTTCCTTCAGGTGCAGGTATGGGCTTATTTACTGTAATAGGCCAATTATCAGATGGTCTTTTACTGTCTTCACTGCCAGACTAAACAAGCCCAGATGATACTAACTTTTCTGTAAGACTGTATGCCCATAACCTTCTTGACAGGTACCTGTTCAGTCCTTTCATGGTTTTCAGCATGTATTTTGAACTGGGAAGCCCCAAACTGGATGCAGTATTTTGGAACTGACCACACGCAAGCCAGGTAGAGTGTGGATGATACCTTCCATTGATCTACTGGCCACATTTTCTATAATAAAACCCAGTGTGTAGTTTGCTCTTTATCTAAAAGAGAACACCAATCGCTCATCTCCAGTTTGATGTCCACTGTAAAACACAAATCCTTTTCAGCAGGGCTGCTCAACCAGTCGCTTTCCCTTCTGTACCAATGTTTATGTTTCTTTTTCACCAGTTTCAGAGCTTTGCTCCTTTCCTTGTTGAGCTTCATGATGTTTTGCTTAGTACTCAAGTTTCTCAGTGACCTTCTGGATAGAAGTGCTATTGTTAGGTATGTAGGACATCACTACAAATTTGATGCCATCTGCAAGTTCTTTGCCTCATCATCCAGGTTAATGATGAAGATAATGAAAAAGTTAGTCCTGCTGTCATCCCTTGCCATACTCTGCTTGTTACTGAATGGGAGATCATAAGAAGCCTTGATAATTTCAAACTGTGTTATATTCATCACTGTTCTCATCTACAAAGGCAGTTGTTTCATCAGAGAGTGCATTTCAGTCAATAAAGAATGATTTGTGTGTTGCAAAACCCACATTGGCTCTTCCTGATTACCTTAATTTCCTTCACATGTGTGGAAATAGATTCAGAGAGAATGCAGTCCATTGACTTTCCAGAACTGACATTAGGTGAGGCCTTTAGTTCCTTGGGTCCTTGTCATTACTTACCCTAAGTATGATCATAACATTAGTGGTTTTCTGGTCACTGGGGAGCTCCTCTCATCAATTTGACTGGTTTCCTGCATTCACCTGATCTAGATAATCACAGCTCATTTGAGTTCCTATCTATCCATCAGGTTCCAGTTTTGTTTTCCTGTTCCTATCCAACCATGGCTTTTGATCTGTGCTTACTAGCTCCACATCTGCTCCTAAATTCTAAGCTGGTTTCTCAGTTCCTTCTCCATCCTCTTTCTTTGCAGATTCATCTTGTCTGTTTCAGCAGCTGGTGGGATCTTATTCTCATCTTTGTTGTACCATTTTCTTTCCCGCACTTCACTCTTTGCCGTGTCCCTGTTTGTTAGCTCTGCTGCCAGCACCAAGTTGCTAGTTCCAATATTTATGCCACTATGCTTCCCATGTCCTTTCTATTTTAGGCCAGTTTTGTTCCTTCTCTTGCCATTCTTAAGGTTGTGTTAGGAATAAAAATGTGCCCTTAGAATGATGCAGTACTGAATCAGCTTCCTGCTGCTGCCAGAATGCGCTGTTTGGGAATGGGTTTACTGCAGTGGGAATCTTTGTTTTCTGTTTTACATTGTACAAAAATGAGTGCTTTATTTCCTATGCACATGAGATTTCAAAGTTCTACAGCTTGGGCAGATTTACAAAAAAAAATCTTGCAGGAAAAGCAAACACGTACTTTGTGAGATTTCCTCAATCCAGAACTTCTCAGAGAAAAGCTTGGAATAATGAAACATGATAAAAATGCAGTATTTCTCCTTCGATTTTTGAAATAATTGGCTGTAGTCTAAAACAATTTGGCCAGACAGATACCCAGCAATGATATCTTTAGCCTAAGTGACAGAAGTCTGCTACAGTTAGAAGTAGATGATAATATGATCTTCAATGCTGGAAAAAGTTACAAGAAAACAGACGGGATTTTTAGGGTATTTTGCTACTGAACTTGGCAACAATTTCAATTTTCCATTCTTCCATAAATATCTGAACATGAATTTGAATAAAAAAGTGCTTAATGAAGTTGAAAGAAGAAATATTGGTGTCATTTAAGAAGTACATTTTGAATTAAATCCATTGTCAGGAATATATCAAGTGTCATCTGTATCTGAGACCATTTTCCTGAGAGCTCCGTCTTCTGAACAGAAAAGTTGAAAAGTTGGTATTTGTAGCTGAACGTAGGAACAACTGGGTGATGTATTTCTATGAACAGTGTTACAAGTCATGTTTTTAAATTAGCATTTACATAGCTTAGTAATGCTGCAAATTTTAGAATATTTAGTTACTGGCTTTTTCTTTCATCATCTGTGATATTTAGCTATTTTAAATAGGTTAATTATTAGATTTAGAGATCTTCATTATCAAATAATCTGTTGAAGTAGGCTAACTAGGATGCAGGTTGGGAGACCATTTTAGTTTTTAAATAAAATTAAGACAGGATTTGCGTGAGTGTGCACATGTGTGCACTGGAAAAAAATGTCAGTTTGTTGACTATTAAATAGAATTTGGTTTCAAGTTGAGTTCTTTATGTTGGGCTAGTATCTTCTATTAGATCAGACAGTATGTCTGGAAAAGGTAGATGGGATGCTGTAGTTTTCATGTCTGCTTTTATTTCACTGTTCTACTGTGTTCAAAGGTAGATGTTCAACTGCAGGAAATATTTAGGTTGAAGAAGCTGGATTGCAGCAGTTGGGTAATTCTGCTGCTCATTTCAGGCATGTGCACATATTGATGCTGACTAATCTGTAATGTGACTCTCATTAGAAATGTATGTATGTTCTTCACTGCTCAAAAGTAGAATATCATCTTTTTGTGGGTTTAGGTAGTAATGATGCTTTCTTTGCATAGATGTGTTTCCTGTTGTTTCTGTTTCCTAGTTAATGAGCCTTGGATACATTTTATTTCCAAATACATGTTAGATGTGTGTGAATTATTCCAAATGATGTTGACAAGTGTGTGTTTTAAATTTTGCAAGTTTAATTACAGTGAATTCTGAAAAGGATAACTGTCAGGCTTTTAAAATGTTGTGGTTTATGATTTCACAATTTAGATACAGGCTATGATCATTGCTGTAATACTTGAAGCTCCAGTTCATAAAATCATTACTTTGTGATAGCTTGTATGTTGTGTATAGGGTAGGGATTCTGTTACTCTGGCTTCTTTGGTAGTCACTTTGCCTTCATAAATTCTGTAGTTTTAGGATTATTCTTACAAACATAGTTCACTGTATTAAATCTGTTATATCAGTAATATAGGTTCATAAATAAATTGTGGTGTATTCTGAACTTTGAGGAATAATAACAAAATATCTCAAGAATAAACTCTGTTGATGGTTTATAGGATTCCTTAACTCTTGTCATTGCGTTTCTTTATTGCTGCTAATGATGTTTGGAAGATAGAATAGATTCGAGTAAGTGAATTATTCTCCAGAAGACTGAGCAAACAGAGTCAGTTCCTAGAAATAAAGGGAATGCCCTATTAGTCCCATTAGTTCTGATTCGTCAGTTTGTATATATATTCCTGCAGAAGCCTGATGTTTGGGTTCTCAGGAGCTGCAGGGCTGTGTCTGTCTACTCAGCTAGGAGAAGAATCCTAGTTACTGTTGGCTATCTCTTTTATTAAGGTAGATGGTTCTTACTATTCCAGATGTGTATACACAAAAAGTGAATGTGGAAGATGGATCCAATTTTTGTAGCATTATTTATTGCAAATGTAGCATATTTTAAATAAGAAAATTGGACCATGTGTGAAATCATGGCCAAGTAACTTAATGAACATGAATTCCTGTTAAATACTTCATACCAGAGAGGAACAGGATATGAAAAAATGCTGCTGTATGTGGTATATGCTTTACTGGTGCCTTTTTATCTACTTGGAACAAAATTAGGCTTTGAATCCTTCTGTGTTCTCATAAACCAATGTAACACAGACAATGTAATAAAGACATAGGCTCTAACAAAAGTAATTATTGTTCAGTGTCCAAAAGAAGTGGGCATATTTCTGGTGTATCATGCTCTGCTTTCTGAAATAGCATTACTGTTTGCCTTAAGGTAACCTTAATACTCAGGAAAATGGAGAAGGAGCAAGAAGTCAAAACCAGCTTATATGCAGCCTTGATCATGTTACTTGACAGTTGCATCATTAGTAGTTTCTTCTAGTCCTCAGTAATCTGAATTTTGTTGTTACAGGTTTCTGTATTTTAAAAGCAACAATAACCAACAACATAGTCATGGGACAATAAATGCGTGGGAATGCAAGTTAATATGCAGTACAGTATTGTAGTCATTAAACTATGATCTGTAACAGATCTGTTAGTGGCAGGTGGCAGAAAACAGCAAATTCCTTGTGTAGGAATTAAACTTACGTAGGTCTCTTGAAGATACATAGGCAAGCTTGGTAGCTTTAAACTAACATACGTTTCTTCCCTTACATTATTTGGGATTTGGCCAGTTCTTTGCTGTTCCTGCCACCTAAGCAGTTGTGCAATCCCATATACTTCTGGTACAATTTGGGTTTTGTAGCCTTTGGGTATATTGCCCATTTCTGAGCTGAAATAGTTGCTTGAATTTCCATAAGACAGTGATATCTGGCTGTAGCAATAGGCTACAAATACTCTGTGGGGCTAACTGACTGCTTTGTATTCTCAAATTTAAATTTACTGTCAAAATCAAAAAATAATCAAGGAGGTTTTATAATCACACTTATTCAGACTTATTATGTGGGTCAGACTTGAAACAAAATAGTACTTTTGTTTCAGTTTTACAAGGTTTTCTCTTAACCCCTAATTTCGAAGGACTTTCTGATAATAAAAGTTTACATTTGGCAAGATGGGGGTTGTTTATTGGGATGGATTAATGTGGCTTTGATTGTCTTGTGTCCACACAGTTCCCTGTATGCAGTTCAAGCAAAAGATCCTAAATTTCTTGTTGCAGGGGGGTTGGAGCTAGGTGATCTTAAGGTCCTTTCCAACCCTATTCATTCCATTATTCTCTAATGTCTTGCTGGGTAGGAAAGCAGAGAAATGAGGGAACAGCAGCAATAGTCCATCTTGGCTGAGAAGACAATACAAAACCCTGGCAGGGTGGGAGATGGCATATTGCTTTCTGCTGAGAGGAAGTGGACTTAAGTAAAAATTAATTGAGTGGGCCCGCATTAAACTGTTGGGTAAAAGGTAACAAAACCATCCACCATCCCTTCTGAGAGTTCTGGCTCAATACTTCTTTCTTAGATGGAGCCATTAGGAAATTTGACCTGAATTCAGAAATAGTTTCTGGACAATGGGAAAGGAAGGTTTTTTGGTGACATTATTATTGACTGAAAAAAAAATACGTTTACCCAGCACCACAGCAATATAAATAGCTTTTATCTCCATTACAAACAGGCTTATTTTGTCTATCAGTGAGGTACTTTAAATCTCATATTTCCGTTACAAACAGGTTTGTTTTCTTGGTGACTTACTTTAAATCTTGCAGTAGAGTTCTGCCAACCCTAATTTTCTTTATGGCCAGATGCAGACCAAAGGAAAATAGGGGCCATATACTCTACGTCCACAATCAGAAAAACAGGGGGGCTCTGCCAGCTTTCCTTCCCTGTTCAGACTTTGTCCATATAGAACAGAATAAGAATATTGGGGCAATTCCTGAGGCTTTTCAGTCACAGAGGAGGGAGAACTGGGGGTAACTGGTTAGGTTTGGGAGTACTGCAAATAGTGGGTCAGACAGGGAGGAGCTCATGCCCTAGCCACCACACGGGGCTCCAACAGCTCTAATGCTCCCTCTGCATGAACCATCAATTATACAAATGTCATTGGATATAGAACTCAGTATGTCTGCATAAATAAACTTCCCAGGCCCAGATCAGATGATTGCACTTGCTTTCTGAACAGAACAAAGCTTAGTGTGGTGATGAAGCTGTGTGCTTAGCGCTGAAGACATGAATATATGAAGTCAATTAGCAAAAGGAAAGCTCTGTGGTGCGCAAGTAATTGGTGCAACTACAGTGGCTCTTCTGCGTGGAATATATCCTTAGTGTATTGCTGCAGCCTTCCTACACAACCAAAGTAACTGATTAGAAAAAAACAAGCCCACCTTACAAAGTAAGCGTGAATGGAACAAAGGTGGGGAGTTGGGGGTTAGCAGTGGGGTAGATAATAAATATTTTGAATGCCCCAACTATGAACTTCCATACTTTGAGATATTTGAGGTTCTTTTAAGTACAGCCAGAAGTCAGAATCCTCTGAGTTGTTAATGCCTGTGGTGATCATTAGTGCTGGGCACCCAGTGAGTGTTAAGACAAATGAAGATATAGTTTATGCTCACAAGGCTTTACAATCTGAATTGAAATAAGGGACAGTGAGAGGAAATTATGAGCAAACAAAAATACAAGAGAGAGGTTGTTAAGTCAGAGTTTTGGTGGTGTTCCAACACCTCGATGAGACGATTTTAAGTGTGCAAGTTGCTGTGGTATTGATGCATCACCCTTCTCCATCCCTTCTCCACAATGCAGATTTGCCAGAGGTAGTACCCATGGTTTCTGATCAGAAAAATTCAAGGGTATGAAATTCAGAAAAAGTCACACAAACCATAATAACATCATGCTCTCAAATCTGTGGATTAGTTGATCTAATTTAGTCACTTAGGCCATGGTCGTTTTAGAGTATACACACCCTGTCAGAGAACAAGTTGCTTCAAAAGCTCTTGCAGGGCTGAGTCACATCAATACCTCTCCTGGCAGCTCAGCGAGTCCCACATACTCTCTTCATATTTTCATATGTCTCAAGTGCCTGATTTCCCTCTCATCAGCCATCCAGGTAAGAGGCTGCAGTTAAGCAGGTTCTTGAGGGTGCTCCATCTGAAG